>PJAB01000642.1:0-22737 GCA_002887195.1 Chrysochromulina parva | reverse complement strand
ACAGCAGAGTGCTTCGAGCTACACAGCAAAAAGGCGCTCGCGCTGTTTCGGTCACAAAGATAAAATTCCCACACTTCCATCCTTACGGTTCGGGTGCGCGACCTGATCTCAGCTTCACTCCATCGCAATCGAACGCACAAACCACAATCGTTGAATCGTGAACGAAGACTTGACCCACAGCACAATATCGAAACTTTATCGTGTCTTTTCGCGTGGTCAGCCATAGTCCTGGAGGTCCACCTCTGATTGCTTTAGTGTAACCGACGCCAGCACGTCGCTGTGAACCAACGAACCATTGGCTGTGAACCCAATGGTGGTCGTCTTCCTCCTCGTGCCGTCTCTCAGCTTCTTGATCAGTTCTAATTGGTCTCCGCCGCGAATTTCGCCACTGACGCAGCAGCACCGCTGCTTGCAGCCGCGGTGCAGCCTCACCACTGACGATCCTCGAGTGCTGACCGTGGATGTGGACCGAGTCACCGGCATCGATTTCGGCTGTGACTTGCAGCTGCGCTGGCCATATGTGATGGGCCTCGTGCCCAATGGCGCAGCAGCGCGCACCGGCCTCATCAAGCTCGGCGACCAGCTGGTAGCGATCGCTGGAGAGTCGATCCTTGGACTGGGCATCGGCGAGGCTATGGAGCGTCTTGGTGCAGCGGAAGGCGGCACGGATGTTGCCCTCACCTTTTTCCGAGGCTCACGCGAGCAGTTGAAGAGCATCGTTGGCGCGGATGCCAGCGGCACCCCCGAATCGGTCACCATAACCTTGCAGCGCCCCGGATTACCCGATGATCAGATACGTGTGCCTTATGGTGCGAACCTCCGTGACGAGCTCGTCGCTCGGAAGATCAATGTGTATCAGTCCATCACGCGGTGGACCAATTGCAACGGACAACAGCTGTGCGGCACGTGCATTGTCAACGTCGCGCAAGGGCTCGAGGCATGCACCCGTCGCTCTCTAGATGAGTCGAGCACGTTGCGAGAAAACCCGGAGACGTACAAGCTCGCGTGCATCACGAACGTATACGGCGACATCACCGTTCAGATCATGCCCAAAGTGGGCGCCGCCCAGTGGACACGCTGAACACCTTGCATGGGCATGGAGTAGCGCAACTTGCCTTGCCTTTTTTCGCTGCACGGCAAGCAGCACAGCCGCAGCACAGCCACCGCGAAGGCAGGCAGGCAACCGAGCTGACGGGACGACCCGACTCGTCCATGCAACGATGAGATGTCCAAACGACTCCTATACGTATACGCGTGAGCCCTCGAGGCTCATCGACGAGACTCACTCACACACACACACGCACACCACATCGTGAGAGGAGACTTTGAAGGTCATGTGCCCGTCCCGCCGTCGGGTTGTGCGCGGTCAGCGGTCAGGTGTCACACCTAGACCGCCTCTTTTGGTGAAATTCTTAACACGTACAAACTAGTATGGCACCCTGGCACCGCGCCGGGCAAACCACCGTGTAACCTCCTCGTCGGGCGTCATGACGCCCTTTTCCGTGTTCACGACGTCGCCCTCAATGGGCGGTGCAAGCCCGGGCGAAAGGCGGCCGTCGCGAGCAATCATGCGCAGCAACGCGTTGGCTGCCACGCTACTACCCAAGAGACCGATCAGCTCCGAGCGGATCCGCCGCGCGTTGCTGATCGCAGCTGTCGCATTCGGCGGCCAGCGCGCATCTGCGCCGGCAGCGATCGCTGAGAGGAACAAGTAGCCCTTGGACTTGTCGTCGCCCAGGAGTCTGACTGCTGCCGACTCGATGATACGGCCCGCGTGAAGGCACGTGAAGGCGAGATCAGCATCAGCCTCAAGCAGTGCGTCGTCCGCCGCCTCCACGCGCTCGCGCTCGCTCTCGTGTCTGCCCATGGCCTCAGCAGTAGCCGCTGCCTCGGCGCTCGCCACTGCCACCTCCTCGGCAGATGGCGCCGGCGCCGTGCGCAGGTTCTGCATGAACCTATCAGTGCCCTTTCGGCCGCACCAAAAGTTGAGCGAGATATTTTCGCTCGGAGCGTCCAGCTGGTGCACATAATGCCACCAGTAGCGGGGCAGCCACAGCACGTCCCCGGGTTCGAGGATCGCCTCGAGAGCACGCGCGCGGCGCAGGGCTGGAAATCGGCTGAGGTCGGGCATCTCGACGTTCACCATGGCAAAGTTGTCCATCGGATGCCCCACCGGGTAAGGGTACACTCGCCACGTCTGCGCTGGAGAGAAGAGGAGCACTTGCTTTCGGCCACTCACCTGCGCCAAAAAGTTGGATATGGAGTCGAAGTGAAGGGGCGTCGAGCCACCGCCATGGCCCGCCCACATCTGACACGTGTCGAACGGATCACACGCGGCCACAGAGCGCGCGTAAGCGAGCCAGTCCCACCCGAGGCGGCGCATGTCCTCGTCAATCGTCGAGCTGTATGGTGCCTTCCTTAATGGGCGAGCTGCGCTGTCCTCAGCTAGACCATGCGGATTCGCACCGTCCCGATCAGCGTCAGTCCAGATCATGGGTGCCTGCAAATAGTAGCGCAATGGCGGCGAAACTTTCTCGGACGATGCTGTTGGCTCCAGGTAGTCGCTCTTGCAGAGCTCGACGAAGTTGGCAAAGGACATGGGCGTGCATCCACCTTTGCCTAGGCCCTTGCCGTACATGCGCGCGAACGAAGTCGTCTCTATCGGTGCAAAGTGGACGTTGAGAGAGCTGCACTCGCCGAATGTGTTGGCCAAATAATCAAAAGTCCACTTTCCAACGAGCGGTTGCACGAGCGGGCAGCCACCTGTCAGCACGACTGGCTCTCTCCGCTGGAGAAACGCCTCGACCTCTGGGTCGTCCCAACGCCGCCGCTGAACGCTCTTCCCAATGAGCCATGACGGGCACCGACGGTCGGCTTTGGGAGCTGATGGGGGTGCCTGCTTGCTGCGTGCTCGCCACGACTGTCGCGAGACTGATGAGCGGGTCGTTTGCATATAGGATCTTTTGTGAACCTGCAGTTACCGGGTACTGTACATTTAATCGAAGGTCTTCGTGTTGTAAGAGGCGTTACCGGGGGGTTCGGACTGTGTGAACGGGCTTAGTGCTGAAGTTTTGGGGGGTGGCGGCACGAAGTGACGTTGAAAACAGTCTGAGAAGTTTCCTTGCTATTTCCGATTTCGCGACATGTGGACCGCTGCCCGTGGCGCGGCACGCACCACTGCCGTGACGCACGCATTTTCCTATACTCGTCGCGGCATTGCACTCGGCGGATCCGCCGTGCTTGTAGGCGGCGCATACATCCAGAGCGTTGCGGCTTCAGATGAGTATCTCAGCATCCCGGAGGCGTCGTTACCGTCAACCTACGATCCCGAGGCGATCGCGACGGTGTGGAACTCGCACCCAAGATGTGCTGCACTGCGCCTCGTCACCATCACGCGCGCACTTGCGCCAATTGGTATTCTGCTCATCGGTGACGTCTTGCTGCCGCACTGGTGTGGCGAGTCTCCCGACGACGTGGCAAAGCGCCATGCGGCAAGGGCCTGCACGCTGCGCGAGAAGCTCGTCCATCTCGGCCCAACATTTATCAAATTTGGCCAGATGCTGTCGATTCGTCCCGATGTGCTGCCACCTGCTGCTGTGTACGAGCTGCAGAAGCTGTGCGACTCGGTTCCATCGTATCCAACTGCGGCTGCGCTTCTGCTCATCGAAGCCGAGATTGGTCGGCCGGTGTCGGATGTTTTCATCGGTCTGGACAGAGACAGCACGCCTATCGCCGCAGCGAGCTTGGGCCAGGTGTACCGCTGCCATCTACGTGAGGGGGGACACGAAATTGCGCTCAAGGTCCAACGGCCCGACATGATACGGGCCGTCAGCCTTGACCTTTTCCTGATGCGAAAAGGCATGCAAGCGATTGAATGGTTCAAGATGCGCGTGCTTGTCGGGCTGCTCGGCGCGGCGGACCGCACGCCGTTTGATGTCAAGCTTCTGGACACGTTTGCTCGCGCCTCGTACCTCGAGCTTGACTACAACCATGAAGGCGCGAACCTCGAGCGATTTGCGAGCGGCAGCGCCAAGGCTGCCCTGCTCGGAGGCCGCGTGCGTGTGCCCGTGTGCCACTGGGCGGTGACCACGCGCAAGGTCATTGCGACGGAATGGATCAATGGCGAACAACTCGCAAAGTCGCCGCCAGAGGTCATCAACCGCTTGATCCCGACGGGCGTGGGTTGCTTCCTCTGCCAGCTTTTGGAGGTGGGCTTCTTCCACAGTGATCCACACCCTGGCAGTACGCGCAGTGACGGCTCGAACCGCGCGCTGCTCGAGGAACCAGAGATGACCAAACATACGCCCTTCACCCGAGATTCGCATTCGAACGTGTGCATGTGTGTGCCCCGGTTTGGCAGATTTGCTCGTGGATGAGCAAGGGCGACTCGTCTTGATCGACTTTGGACTTTGTGCCGAGATCGAAGCATTCGATACGCGGCAGCTCACGTCCGCGATCGTCCATCTGATGCGCGGTGATGTTGAGGCACTCATCGACGACGGCATCACGCTTCGCTTCCTGCCTAAAGACGTCGATCGCGAGGCGCTCATCCCGCCGCTTCGTCGTGTCTTCGAGCAGGGCAAGCTGGCCGCCGCGAACGAGGTCGCCAGGCTCGCGGGCGCACGCAGTACACAAGGAGCTACGGCAGCTGATGGCGCCGCTTCCGTCGTTGGGCTCGCACGTCTGGAGCAGTTTTCGGCAATGGCGACGAAGCGCGCACAGTTTGCATCCATCTCGCGTGATCTGAACCAGATCTTCTTTGAGTTCCCCTTTGTGCGCAGCATGGCCTGAACCTTTTGCCCTTTCAACTGCTCCCTGCGGGCCGTGCTTCTGACTGCTCGCCCATCGGCCTGTTGCCTCGCAGACGGTACCCGAGTACTTTGCCCTGATTACGCGTGCGCTGATCGTCCTCGAGGGCATCGCTCTCACCGGTGACCCAGAGTTCGATCTGTTCAAGGCTGCCTACCCACACGCAGCCAAGCACGCGGCGGCACTCTTTGGAGCGTCCAACCTTGCCCTCATGCTTAGCCAGGCGCACGCAGCCAACGAGCTGCGAACCACGCATTCTACGCCGTGGCTTTCAGCAGAGAGCGAAACCGTCAGTAGCGGCAGCGCGAGCGGCGGCAGCAGCAGCCGCGACAGCAGCCGCAGCAGCACAGCGGGTCATAACAGCAGCGAGGTGCTACAGCCTGCACGCAGGTGGCTCATGCAGCGGACGATATCAAAACCGATGGGCTAACTGTGCCAACATCGCCCGGTCCGAGCTCTGAAATGCGTCTCTCGGATGATGCGATTGATGCCAGGTCGCCTGTCCGACTATACATATTGATGATGCGATTGATGCCACGACCCTCCGCGACGGGCGCCGCGACGAGACCTCGCCGCTCGCGCAACGACTCGAAACGAAACTGCCGTGCGGGGGCCACGAGAACACTGCACGGTACATCGGGCGCGACAAGCAGCAAGCAGCAATAGGACACGTGTGTACCCGCTCTGTTTGAAAGCGAAGCATCTCCGATCGCGATGTGATACCGTGTTACTGCGGATCGTCGGGCCGCCGCGTCGTCCGTCGACATAGAAGATCGCATCAAACGGTAGCCGCGCAAGATGGATAAGTAATCAATGGCATTGTTTCGCGCTTTACACTGAGAAATTACGTGCTGATCACGTATACGTAACGTATACGGAATGTGAAGATCGATTAGGCACCGCGCCGCGCTGCCGCTGGCTCGCGTCAGTTGCACCGTCGAGTGGCACCCCCCCGGCCCGGCCATGCGCCATACTAGCAAAAGCAGTTCCTTTCGAGCGCTGATCACCACTTTACGCCCTGGCCGCTCTGTTCCACGAGATGTGAAGATGCGCGCCGCGGCCAGGCTTCGGATTGGATTGCTTGCGGCGTTACAGAGGGCCACAGTCGAACTATCGCGGCACTTAAAGCTCGTCCTTGAGCTTTGAGACCTCCTTGAGCAGCGGCGCATCTGGCATGCCCTCGAGTGGACCCTTGATGAAGTCGGCTATGGCATCCGCAGTCATGGCGCCTTTGTAGACACGCTGCCGACTCTCCTTGTCCACCGGATATCGCAGGTCGAGGAAGACGAGACGCGGCGTGTCGAGCACAGTTGTGACGCCATAATTTTTGAGCATGGCCGCGGCGGGAGCTTTGTCGTCCACCTGCATTTGCAAACCCGAGATCATAAATTTCATGATCACAATGTCGCCGCGCTCGAAGCGCGAGACGGCGGCGCGAACGACAGCGGCGAGGTGCGCCCAAGGCGGGCTCAGGAAGAGTAGCGCGTGCATCTTGTTGAACTGGACCGTTCCGACGCGCTTGCCCCAGTACGGGTCCTCGTCGTAGTCGATCAGTAGAGGCAAGCGATGAGCGAGAGACCACCTGCACATCGCCTTCTCCTGCTCGAGATCGAGTGTGTCCGCGCCTGGCGGCAGCAGAGGCCGTGACACGAGGTGCCCAGGCCCTTGGTCCTCCAATGGGGAGGCGTCGATTTCCTCCTTGAGCTTCACGATGGCGATATGGTCGACTGGGATGGGTTTCAACCCAACCGCAGTCACGAGCGAGGCGTTGGTTGTTGCCACCCATGGGAACTGCGAGAGCTTTTGCGAGCAGCCTGCGGCGATGTCCGTATACGCATGGGCTGCCGCGCCATCCGCTGATGAGAGCACCGCGATCGCGAGGGCTTCGCCAAGGCCCATGACGTCAAACTTATCCGATTTGGGGGGCACCTGATGCCAGAGCTTCTCCTTGAGCTCGTCCTCGGTGCTCACCCACTCGAAAGGTCCGCGGGCCTCCTTCTGCGCCCGCGCGAGGATGATTTCGGCAGTACGTTTGGTGCCCATCTCAACCCACCGTTGGCGATGGCCGCGCAGCACCTTGAAGCAAGGGTCTGCGTGCGCGCGTAGCGAGGATCAAACCGAGGAGGGAAGTCAGGCAGGGCAGGGAAGAGGAGGGAAGGCAAGGCAAGGGCAGGCAAGGGGCGGCAGGGAAGGGACGGCGGCGGAGGCAACACCCACATGAGTTCACGTCAAAGAACTTTTTCCCTTCAAGGTCGGCGACGCAGTCGAGCTTGGCGAACGTAATGGGCTTGCCGGACGGCTCGGAGAAGCGCTTTGCTGCTGCCTCGACGGCAGGCCGAACAACCTTGCACTGCTTGCACCAAGGAGCGTAAAACCACGCGAATATTGGATGATCCGTGCGGTTCGCTAAGGCGGTCAGGCCTTTGAGATCGACATCTGCCATGGCTGAATTCGGGTACGGCTGCGTCAGATCTTCGAGCTCCCAGAGCTCCTGTCCTGGCTGCAGCACTGGCCTTGCCTGCTGCTGCTGCTGCTGCCGCTGCTGCTGCTGTTGCTGCTGCTGTTGCTGCTGCACCACGTGCTCTGGGGCCGTTCGGCCCTGTTGCCCCATTGCCTGAAGATAGGAAGGCTTGTCGCATGTTTTGCAACTCTTGCGGCACGTTTCGTGCATGAACGTTGGATTCTTTTCGCACTCGCCGTTAGCTGCCCAAGCGGCGCACTCGATATTAGAGTCGGAGCACGCGGGGTTTTCGTCGCACGCATTGCAACTCTTGCGGCACGTTTCGAGCATGAACCCTGGATTCTGTTGGCACTCTCCGACAGCTGCCCAGCTGGGGCACTGTTCGTTGGTGTCGATGCACGCGGCGCCGACGGTGCGGGCCGTGGTCAGCACCACGTAAAAGCGAAGCATCGTGGTTGCCATTTCGCCCTTAGTTGCTGCCCCCCCCAATCGGTGCGGAATCCATTCAATTTTCCGAAACGCGGACGCGCGCTGTTACGGGCGCACCTCCGTCTGGAGTTAAGAACCGACACAGACTCAGAGTGCCGGTAACGTAACGTGGCTCGTCGGGGAGCGTCGGGAGCTGAGTGTGATAAAAATGTCGGTTTGGCCACGGCAGCGGCACCGGCACGACCCCCGCGATCGACCGCGCGGTGCCTCCGCGGCCCCGCGTCCGCGACCCGCCGTCGTCTGCTCGTCAAACCACAACAACCGCTCCAGCCCGCGCGGCGTCGAGTCGCGCGCCGAACGACATCATTATGTCCAGTATAACATTTGATACCTTACACACAAACACAGATCAAAGCAATCATATTGAGCACCAAGCGACGACATCTACCACAGACGTCGCGCCGCACGGCGCATCGTGGAACAAAATGCAAACGCACCGCCGCCCGTGCGCGCCGCTTCCGACAGCAGAAAAAAACGAGCCCGCCTCGCGATCGCTTGCCCGCGCACCTGTCTCCCCGAGCAGTGACTTATTGACGGAGGAACTCTGGGTCTCCTCTTCTTTTACCCGTTCATCAGCTGTGCTCCCTCTGGTCCCTTGCTGTGGTGTGGTTGTCAGGCTGTCAGGTGCCGACGTCGCGCCGCCCTGCTCCCCCGTCGTGCTTCTCCCCGAGACTGGTCGTGTATGCCCCTCCCACGCCTACCTTGCGAGCGCAACGTGCGCGTGCCGCGACCGCATCCGCCCCCTCGAGTGATGCGCGTGTAGCGGCTCCAAACTGCTCCACGCGAGAGGGGTGGCGAGGCGAGGCGCTCGCGCTGCTGGGGTCAGCTCCTCGTGATATCCCTCTGCGGCATGGCCGTCTTGACGGCGCCCAGCGGCACTCACGGCGGCAGGTCGGGCGGCGTGAGCGTGGATACGCAGAGGAACTTGGCGTGCGAGTACTTCTCACGCACGGCCTGCAGGTTGTTGGTCTCGGCCTTGCGGAAGGAAGCGAGCACCTCGGCGACGCAGCCGTTGAGATCCTCGGCAGAGTAGCCCGATGTGGCCTCGAGGAGGGGCGTCCACGCGGGCAGGCGCATCGTGTGCAGCGCGAGGCGCAGCGCGGCTGCCGCCACCTCCGACGGGCGGTACTTGACGAACGAGTACTCCTGCAGCGTGAGCTCGGTCAGGTACTTGCATAGCATCTCAGTGGTCGAGTCGCACTCGCCGGCGCGCGCCGCCTTGAGAAAGCGGTTGATGAACACCTTGGCCGTCGCGACAGACAGCTCAAAGTTGAGGCGGTTGAGCACCATGCCCTCCATGTGCAGGATCTCCTCGCGCTTGTACGTGTTGTCCGAGATGTACACGAACTCATCGACAGCGGGCGGGTGGATCTCCTCGTACTTGGAAGCCACGAGCATGCATGTGACGCCCACCAGCTGCAGTTTGCTGCGGTTGACGGGCACATGAGAAAGGAACCGGTCGATGTAGTTGACCGCCAAATAAAGCGTCTCCGATTCCAGTCGGTACTCCTCGGCGACCTCGACGAGCCAATCGATGAGTATGCCGCGCATGGTCGCGTTGATGTCGCGTTGACTCTGCGGGCACCGAGCGAGAGGCTGCTGATGAGAGCGAGGGCCGCGCGGCTGCGATACGCCCCAGAGAACTATCAGAGCGTTGGCGAGGTGGGGCGGCGCTCGTGCACGATGGAGGCACAAGCTAGTGGCGGCGGCCTGCGATGAGGGGACCCAGCTGCACTCCGGGCGTGCGCACCTGCATGAATTGCGGAGCCACTCGGTGCTCAAGCTCAAGGTCGCGCAAGTAGGAGTAGATCTCCTTGGTGTAGTGGTGGCATAGCTGCGGGTCGCGCACGGTTAGCGGATCGAGGTTGAAGGACTCGGGCTCCACCATCATGTCGCAAGCACTGTCGCTCGCTGGCGCGGACTGCGCCTGCTGAGCGACGACCTGCTGCTGCTGCGCCTGCTGCTGCTGCTGCTGATGAAGTCGCTCTCGCGCGGCACGCTGCCGCGTCACGCGCATGTTGGCAGGCTGTGCAGCATGAGCACCAGAGCGGGAGCCCTGTGCAGGCAAGGGTGGGCCAAGTGGAGGAGCGTAAGAGAAGTGCGCGCCGTCGGACCGCACGCACGGCTCCGGATGGGGGTCTGCTCATGCAAAGGAACAGCGCGCAGGCGGCCGCCGCGCCAGGCCTCAGCGCCGCACGGCCAACAGGAAGAGGGTCGCCAGTGCTGGCTGCCTGCGCCGACGCACCTTGTCGTAGCCGCCGCTCATCGCCCCCTTGTTGGAGACGTCGTTGAGGGGTGGCCGCTTTGAGGCGGCAGCGGCGTCCATGTCGGCCATGGCGGGCGCGAGCTGCTCGATGGCGGCGGTAGCCAGAAAAGCCTTGCTGCGGCTCAAAGCGAGTTCAGTGGTGAGAGGGAAAAACTTGAAGTGAAAGAGGGTGGGAAAATAGCACGCTGTGGGGAAACGCGTCGTGTTGGGTCATAGTAGTTGCTCAAGCGCCGACGGTACAAGTTGTTCGCAAATCGCTGAAAGCGCTGAGGGTGTCAAAACACATGTTATCCGGTGATCGCGTTTCAGTTTTGAACCCATGATACGCGAAACGTACCGGTACACAAGACGACTCAGGACCATGTGACTCAGGACCATCAAAGGAGGGCGAGTCACCACCCAAGAAAGAAACGCGAACTTTTCCAATATGCACTCTGGAATCCTGTTCACAGAGAGGCCGGATCTAGGCCGGAAATGGACGACCTCAGCGACCTCAAAGCTTTCGCTTTGAGCGTCGCGGCCGAGGTGCTACCGCGCGAGATCGAGCGGTTGAGCGCCGGCGAGTTGGCCACTCTGCAGAGTCTCTGTTCGGAGGACGAGCAGACCATGCTGGTGGACGCGCTGGCGTCCTCGTTTGTCACATTCTTGCTGGTGCCTCCGGGAGATGCGACGTCTAAGCTTAGTGCCGCGCTGCCTGAACCTGAGAAATTTGGCCTTGCAGAGCTGTACTGGCGCTGCATTGTTGCCGTGGCCCTCATGCCCGAAGCTTCCCTCGAAAACCTCGCGAGGCACCATCCTGACCTGCAGAAGGGGCACCTGTGTCGGGGGGGCGACGGTGAAACAGCCTCAACTGTCCCGCGGCGCCGTCTCTTAGTCGAAGCCATTCTGCCTCGGTTCGCGATGACGTGCACGACGCGCGAAGATGCCGAGGCTGCCGAGCGCCGAAAGAAGGAAATTGCAGAAATGAAGGCCGCGGCCGCCGCAGAAGAAGCTGCAGAAGCCGCCGCAGAGGAAGCTGCCGCGGCGGCCAGTAGCAAGAGCATTGCGACGACTGGTTCGACCGCACTCTCTACGCCAGAAGACGCCGGACCGACTGAGGATGGTGTGCTATTGTAATCTTACTGGACCCCGGCGCCGTGCCACGTGCATGCGGCACTGCGGGGCACCAGACCGTCTCTTCTTACATGTTGCGTGCACCCCGCGACCGGCGACGCCGGAACCCGCGGGCGCGTAGCGGGCGCGCGCGCCTAGTACTATGGTGCTTTGGCACGCGGTTCAACGAATCGCGTATCTCAGAGGCGACACTGTGATGTATTTTAGCAACAAGTTTGCGAACACACTACTATACCGACTCGCAGCCGCCTCGCTCGCCGCGGGCGCGCTCGCGCGGCGCGGCCCGCTCCGAGACCTCCGTCGCGCATGCCGTCGCGTCCGGCGTCCCGACACCTCCGCTGGCCCCAATCTCTTGTGTCCCAGGGGGGCTGGGGATAAGCTGGGGAATCTGCCGCACGATCGTCCCGCTCAGCTCCCGCCCGGGGCCGCGGGGCGCGCGACGCGATACCCACAGCGCAGGCGGCTCGATTCCCCCGAGGCCGAGCCGCGAGAGCCTGTGGAGCGTGGAGCCTCTCCTGTCTCCTCATCCTCGCCCCCGCCGGGCGGCGCGGGGAGGGACGCAGTGTGCGCGAGGGGATGCGGAGGGGCATATCCGCGGAGGAGCATATCCATGTCTAATCCATGTCCGCCACCAGCTATCGTATGCCACGCGCAAGTACGCAGCCCACAAGCCTAGATGTCGGCCTTGGTCATCATGGCGGTGAGTGGAAGACCAAGGCCGACGCGAGACGCGTATCCGCGCCGGCGCGGGCAAGCCACGCGCTCACGAGGCGCCACTGGGCGTGCCAGTCATGATAGCCCGACTTGCCCGCAAAGTAGCGCGACTGCTGGCGCGAGCACTCCCAGTAGTGGCCGCACTCATCTGACGAGGAGTTGCGCGTGTCAGACGCGTTGCCGAAGCCAAAGAGCGACACCCTTGAACACGACGTGAGCGCCATGGCCATGCCAAGAAGCCCTGCGCTCGGCAGCCGGCTTCGCCCCTGATGCTCGTCGAGGTGCGCCCGCAGCCCGCGCACGAAGACAGGGTTGACATGGTCCAGTCGCTGCTCGTGCATACATTTTCCAACCCATCCCTGCGCCATACAGTAGAGCAGTAGCGTCGCGGCGGGCTCGCTCGTACGCCCACCCACCGCCTTGGCCTGCCCTCTGCCCCGCGCGCCGCGTCCACCACCGCTGCCACCGCCGCCGCTGCCACCGCCGCCGCCGCCACCGCCAACGCCAACGCCGCCGCCGGCCAAAACGGAACGGTTGACAATTTGCGCGGCGCCGCCCCGCAGGAAGCCCTGGTACGACTTGTCGGTCAAGATGCGGAGTGTGGTGCGCTCGCCCACGTGCATCCCCAGGGCGCCGCCGGCGGGTGCCAGATTGAAGCGCATCACAACATCGTGCGCGTCGATGGCGGCACCGCTCCCGCTGCGGGCGAGCGACCCTCCGGAGCCGACGACAGCGCATGACGCACCAAACGGAATGGGCGAAGGCAGCCAACGCTCGGCGAGCGAGGTCTTCGCGCGCTGCTGCAGCCGGCGCGCGAAACGTTCGCAGAGCTGCAGGAACGCCTCCTTTCGCGCGTCGCCGCGCAACTTCGTAAAGTTGGCGTTGCTGCCGAGCTGCGAGTGGTCGCCCGCAAGGCCCCACGGCGGCTTGGACGGCACGCCGTTGTGCGCACACAGCCGCTGCGGTTCCTCGGCAGTGATCAAGAGTGGTGCCCTCACCAGGTCGGGGGGCAATAGCAGATGAGCAAGCGCTGAGAGCTGCGGGCGGAAGGCGGGCTCAGCTGCTGACGACGTGGTGCTGGCGGCGGCGGCGGGAAACGAGGCATCGGCAGAAGTGCTCGGAACAGCTCCGCTCGCAACTGAAAGGAGACGATCGCGCTTTCGTAGCGGTCGGCCGAGCGCAGAGGAGATCGCAGGCGCAGGGCGCCAAACGGCGCTATCCGACACATAGAGAACCTCGCCGTCCT
The DNA here is from genome assembly GCA_002887195.1 of Chrysochromulina parva. Lineage (NCBI taxonomy): Eukaryota > Haptophyta > Prymnesiales > Chrysochromulinaceae > Chrysochromulina > Chrysochromulina parva. The sequence continues at coordinate 9,639 of PJAB01000642.1, read as the reverse complement.
TGACCAAATCCAGCGTTGAAATTTGATCACCCTGGCGGTCGAAGACGTAGCGCGCCGCGCTGTGGTTGCTGTGGTTCAGCAAAAGTGAGGAAGCAATCTCGAGCAGCGCCGCCCAGGAACTCGGCCGCTTGATGCGGTGACCCGTGGTCGAGCCCACGGCACGCAAGGACAGAGTTTCCACCATCCGGCGTCGAGAACTGTGAATGCGCTGACTCTTTTTTCCCGCGCCTTCTCGCGCACACAATGGCTGCCGCGCAGGCACTTGCGACTCTCCAGGCCGCGGCGCGCGGTGACCGGGTGCTCTCGTCCGAGCAGCATGGATACGCGCTCGACCAGCTTGCAAGCGAGCTCGAGTGGATAGGCCGGGACCGCCACGGTGACGCGTACACAGTTGCACGCGCTGCCGTCTCCTCATCAACGACGTGCGCTGCGGCCGTGCGTTGCACCGTGGCGATCGTCGGACTGGATGCGAAACGTTTCGTGAACACTGATCTCTTCGAGCGCATTGTCGCGCCCGTCATCAGTGGCGTGGTGGTGCCAGACCCACTGATGCCAACTTGGATGGACTGCATGCGGCTCATTCACGAGGGCCTCCAGCAAGCGCAGCAGTCCTGTGGCGGGCAGCCGCTGTTGCAAGCTGCTGGAAGCTTACCGCTGCTGCGGTCGGTGCTCGAGTGCATTCGCGACGCCGTGCGCACCGTGTTCTGCACGCCCACATGCACGGAGCTGGACGAGCGCGTCAAGCCACTGTGCGAGGTGCTCAAGCTGGTGCACGACATGCTGCCCGATCCGAGGCGCGCAGCTGCCGAGCCCGCTGTGGAAGCGGCTTCGGCGGAGGCTCACGGGTCGATGGTGCCCACATTCGGCACCGTGCTGCAGGCGCTGCTCGAGGCGTGTGAAGCCGAGGAGCAGCGCCCGAAGCGCCAATTTGTGGTTATGAACGCCACTTGGAAGCTTACCGTGCGTGTAAGCTCGACAGCGCCGCTGCCGCGGCTCGCCACGGCTGCGGCGCTCTCCGGCCGGCCCGAGGGCGCCGAGCTCCAACTGCCCCGCCGCTTGCTACGCTGCCTGCTGCGCGCAGTGGATCGCGCGTTCGCCGACGAACTCACAGCGAGTGTCGCAGCGAGCGCCGCTGAGGCAGCCAAAGTCGTGCAATTCTACACGGACAAGCTCAAGACCGTGTGCGCCGCCTACGCGCCGTGGCTGAACGCCGAGGCGATCGCGGCCTGCCACCCCCGGCCACAAGGCGGCGAGCCGTCCCGTGTCGAGCCGTCCCACGCCGTGTGCATGTGCCTTGCAGGAGCGTATGCGAGCCTCACCGTGCGCCCCATCGCAAAGCCGTCGGACCTCAATGCTCCTTCGCCCTCCGACGACCTCGTCGGAGGCGTCGTGGGTGCTGCCCACCGCAAGAAGCTGCGCGCGGCCCTCGACACGTGCGTGGCTTCCTTGCTGAGCTCCGCGGCGGACGGAGGGGCGATCGATCTCGAGCTCCCTCCTCGTACCGACCCGTCGCTTACCGGTACCGATGGCGAGGGCAACGGCAGAGGCGGAGGTGGTGTGCTTGAGCACTGGGCGTCGCTCGCCGCGGACGCGAGCGTCATCGGCGGCGTGGACGTGCCTGTGAGCCCCGAGCAGCAGCGCATGGCGCTCGGGTTGCTGCTCCTACATAGTGCCGCGCTGCGTGCTGCCGGCCGGTGCAGCGCGGTGAGCGTGCAGCGCTATGTAGCAGGCCGTGCCTGGGCCAGCTGGCTGCAGCTGTTGCCGAGTTGCCACGCGACGCTGCTGGCGCCGCGCACAGCCGCCGTGGAGCTGGGCGACGGCGGCGCCCATTCCGCGACCGCGACCGCCGAGCCGCTGCCGCTGTTACGCCGACTACTCTCCGAAGCCGCCGCGCTCGCCTCGAGTGCGCCGAGGCCGATGCGCGCGCCGATGCTAGCCGCGCTCGTCGAGGGCGGCTGTCGCGCGCATCTGCTTGTGCGTCGCGCCGCTGTCGAGCTCTGGCCGTTTGCCCTGCGCTCGCTGCCTCCAGCTGCCGCGGCTGAGCAAGCTGCCCAGCTGCTCGTCGCCGCGGAGCGTCTTGAGCAGCTGGGCAGTGGGTCCGCTGCCGTGCGCCACCGGCTGCTCGCCCTCGTCGCCGCCTCGGTGCCATCGCTTCCGCACGAGGGGCTTGGGTTGCTGTTCCGGAGCGTGCACTGTGGGCTGGCCGGCCGCAAAGTGGGTGGACTCGTGGCCGTTGAGCTGCTCGAGGCACTGGCCGACGACGCGTCGCCGTTGGCCGCTGCGTCTCGCGAGCCGGGCGCCGAGCCGGGCGCCCCCTCATCGCTAGCCGGTGCCCTCGAGGCGCATGGTGCGCCTAGCTGGCTCGGCCTCCTCAGCGCGCAACTTGCGCATGAGCTCGGCGCTGTGCACGGCGTCCGTGATCCGGCGGCGTGTGCCCTCTCACTGCGCGGCCTGACGGCCTTGCTGAGCCTCGTGCCCGTGGCCCGGGTACCGAGCGGCGTGAGCGCTGGCCTGTCGAGCTGCCTGCCACGCCTGCTGGCTGCCGCCGCGGAGCACTGCCCCTCCGAGCTCTGCGCGCGCACGCTCGAGACGGCGGCGGCGGCATTGGTCACGCTCCCGCCTCCCAGTGCGAGCGCCCTCGCGCAGACGGCCGTGCTCGTGCTTCGAGATCGGCGGCACTCGGAGCGCTGCGCGAGGCCGCTCGTGGCGCTCACACACGCCATCTGCACCCTCCGCTTCGCCGACGACGACACGATGGTGGCGAGCGTGAGCCAGCTTGTCACTGGGCTGCTCGTGCTTGCCTTCCCCGCCAATGCTCCCACGCCCCTTACGCTCAGCGAGCGCTCGGCGCTCCAGGACGCGGCCATCGTGCTCGCAGCGTGTGCCATGTCCACGGGCACTGACCAAATCGCGCTGCAGGTGCAGGGCGTGCTACCCTCGTGCGGGCCGGAAGCATGGCAGATGCTTACTCAGCACCTGAACCGTCTCTCGGCGCCGTGCGATCCGTGCTGCGCGTCCCTCATCCAGGAGCAGCGCACGGCCCTTGCTGCCGCCGCCCAGACTGAGGCAGCTGAGGCTGCCGAGGCTGCGACGGCGATCAAGGCGGACGCTGGGGCAGAGGCGCTCCGCGCCGCCAAGCGCTCAAAGCAGGTGGAGGCGTCTGCGGCTTCCGCAGCCGCGGAGCGAGGACTCGGGATGCTGAGGGATGGGATCGCGGTGCTCCGCGAGGTGGCGGTCGGCGGTCTGAGCGCGGATGTGCGTGCGGCGCTGCACGAGCATCTTGCGCAGGCTCGCGCTCTGTGTGCGTAGACTTGGCTTGACATGACTTAACTATAAACTTGCGCGAGATTCATGCTTAGAAAATTGCACTCTCTCTCTTTCACACCGTAAGTTCAGTTCACACTTCAACGCGTTCGAGCCTCGCTTCGCTCTCCGCGGCCGCGCCATCAGGCTGCGGCGCTGATATTTCACACGCGAGCAAAAGCATGGCACTAGTCTTCGAAGTGCTCTGCATCATGGCGCTGCCCTCAAAAATCATGGAGCCTGGTGCCTCCCGAGCAATGCGCAATGCCGTGCAGGTGGCGCGTGATGTGTGCCCCAGATGCAGCAGACCGACACCCGCGTGCATTTGCTCAGCATTGCCATCTGAGCCCTTGGAGACGGCGACCAGAGTGCTCGTGCTCCAGCATCCAGCCGAAGCGAAGCGTCAAATCGCGAGCGTGCCTCTCATTTCCATGTGCATGAAATCCGTGTTGGTGACCAAAGGCGTCTCCTTCTCTGGCGACATTGAGCCACTGCAGCAGGCAGTGCAGTCTGGGTTTGAGCCGCTACTGCTTTTTCCAAGCGCAGACGCAGTGGCACTGGACTCAGTGAACGCGAGCACGCTTGCCACTGGGAGCAAGAAGCTTCTCGTCTTGATCGATGGCACTTGGACGCAAGCCCGCCACATGATTAGGCACTCTCCCGAGCTGCTCGGACGCTGCACTCCCATCAAGTTTGATCAGCGGATCGACAGCATTTTCAATGCGCTGCGGCGTGAGCCCGAGCCTTATTGCATGTCGACGGTCGAGGCCTGCGCGCGCGCGCTGCGGTTCCTCGAGCCCTCAGATGCCGCGCAGGCAGCCGCAAGGCACATGGACGCGAGCCTGAAGCTGCTGGTGCAGGGACAGATCGCGAACGTCGGCCGTGACGTTCGTTTCATCGATCGCAAGCGGCGGACAGGCAATCGCTTGCAAGCGCAGCCGACCAGTGCCGTGCTGGCCGCACTCGAGAATGTGCCGACGCCAGTCGAGCCGGCGGCAGCCGTAGAGGACGAGGTGCCGACCAGCCGCCCAAGCCTGGGCACTGTTCACACCGTAGAGGACGAGGTGCCGACCAGCCGCCCAAGCCTGGGCTCTGTTCACACCGGCTCGACCGAAGCTGTAGCTGTCCTCAAGCGGCTCGAGGCCTTCTTCTCAACTTCTGAGCTGGCCGAGTTATCTCCGGCACTGGAGGAAGCTCGTCTGACGGAGGCGGAGGTACATCGCCGTCTCGGGCAAGCGACCTTCCTACTGAACGGCTGTGCGGACCCCGACGAGCGCCGCCTCGTGCGCCGTTCACTCGTCGAGCAGGGTGCATTTTACTTGCAGGACGGCTTTCGGGTCCTCCACTCGGATCGCGAACTACTCGTGGTCGATAAGCCGTTCGACACGCAGATCGCACACCGCACAAACCAGCGGCCTCGGTGGCCCGAAGAGGAGACGGCCATCGAGCGGGCGGCGGCGTGGCTTGCGGCAACTGCACGTGACGAGCAGCCTGGTACGACGCTGCAGCCATGCCATCAGCTCGACTACGCCACTTCCGGAGTCCTCGTGTTAGCGAAAACGGACGAGGCGCTCAGCGTCGTGAGCCAAATGTTTGACAGCGGCTGTGACGCGGAGAATGGCCATGAGTTGGCGTGCGAGGGTGAGGCTGCGGTAATGAAGGAGTACATGGCAGTCGTTTTGGGCTGGCCCGACTGGGACAGTTACGACTTTAGCGGCCAGATGGATGTGGACCCTACCTCGCCATTCAAGATGCGGATCGTTGGCGCGCCCTCCCTCTCGCCTTCCAATGTTGTGGACGACTCGGTGGCCGAGCGTTGGGGGCCCTCTCGGCTCCCTAGCGCCCATTCATGGGACTCCCGTGCTTGGCGCCAAGAGCGGTCACGGCATACACGGACGCGCATTGAGGTGGTGCGCCGGGCGTATTATGCTTTGCGCGGCCCACTCGCCGGACGTCCGGTGAGCCTACTTCGGCTGGTGCCCAGCACCGGGCGAAGACATCAGCTGCGAGTGACACTCGCTCACCTTGGCCATCCGATTGTCGGGGACGTTGCGTATGCTGGCGACCTGAGCACTTACCGGCTCATGCTGCACGCTTCAGCGATAACCTTTCATCTTCCCCAGGGAAACGCGCCAGGATCTGTGGGTGACGGAGTGAGCGGCCGCCGGGCTCGAGCGCGAGCAAAGCGGCGGAAAACGGACGAGGCCGCAGGGCGAGCCAGCATACAGGAGCGTGTCCTGCAATCACTTGATGGGCGACGACTGTTGACAGCGTTCGAGCAGCCATTTTCGCACGTGCTTTCGGACGACTTGCCTCCCTGGCAAGTCTTGATTCGGTAAACGCGCACACGGCGGTGGTACAGTAATCGTTAATTAATCTTTTAAGGCCTGGGACAACGGGGCTCTGCTCTCCTATCCGCGCTCACGATAGGTCAAACCCAGAAGCCGACTTCATCGCATAGAGCAGCTTCTCGCGCAGAACTTTCTTTGTGTGATAGTTGGGAAGCTTGAGCAAGTTGAAGCACGTGGCCGCAGTTGGCAAGCGTTCAGTCTCCTTGCGCCCCATGCCAAAGAATGCAAGTATCGACGGTACGTCCTGGCCGTCGCTGGCGACGCACTGGATCGTGAAGCACGGGTGGAGATGCTGAAAGCCAAGCAGCGGCGGCTTCGAGCACGAGGTGACGAACTTGAGGAAGAGTGCTCGCTCCTCGCGCCCGAAATCGTGGAGGACTGCCCACAGGTCGCGGATCGTGGGCGAGAGGTCATTGTAGCCGCCCGCGTACTTGGTGTGCTTGCGCAGGTCGTCGATGTCGACAGGTACGTCGTCGCCGCTGATGAGTCGCTGTAGCTCCGAGGTGTTGAACAGGCGTAGCCAGCCAGACGGTACCACCGAATGCAGCCCGGTGAGGAGCGCCTTGCACTGCGTCGCGATCTGCTTGTTGAGCCGGTAGTCGGCCATCAGATGGACGTATTCGATGCGGTTCTCGGCGGTCACGGGGATGACGGAGCCGCCCTCGCGCAGGTCGACGCTCGTGCGCGCTCCAAACTCCTCCGAGTCGACCGAGAAGGTGAGGCACAGGTCGGCCTCGACGTCGCCGTCGTACTTTTTGAGGAAGTCGAGGCTCGAGGCGAGCTCCGGGTCGAGCGAGGAGAGCTCATCGAGGGAGGAGTGCTTGCCGAGCAGCTTGGAGGCGAAGAAGGCGGCGAGGGGCAGCTCCATCACGATCCCCTCGTACAGCGCCTTGCCGAGGGCGCGCCCGATGAAATCAAAGAGGCGAAGGTGCTGCGGGTCGGCCGCACCCGAGGCTGGGTTCGGGTACAGGTGGCGCTGGCCCGTTTGGCAAAAGTAGCCTCGCTGGGGGTTGAAGGCTTGGGAGAGGATGTCCTCCATGAACTCCTTGAAGACGCCGTGTCGGTCAATGCCCGCCTCGACCACACCGAGCGAGTTGACGAACTCGACACGGATGGTGCCCTTGAGCGCGTCGGATGGCAGCGCGCCCAGCTGCACGTAACCGTCCTCGAGCAGCTGGTTACGGCGCACCTTGATGCGGCGACCGCGCAGGTGCTCGGGAAGTGCCTCGTTCGGCAGCTGATCTTTCTCGCTCTTGACGAGGTCGCGGAAGAGATCCACGCGCCGCTCGAAGGGGATGACCCACGCCATGCGCTCGAGCAGTCGCCACGCGCGTGGCTTGCCCTCCTTAAACTCACGGTGCAGCTCCGAGTAACGAACCTCGGGCATGAGCCACGCGCCCGTCGCACAAAAGGGTCGGCGCGAGTCGCGGTCGGCGAGCAGCGCAAGCAGCCGCAGCGACGCGTCTCGAATCGACTTCCGCCGCTCGCGCGCGTCGGCAGAGGAGACGACGGCGCCGACGCCTGAGGGGGCGGCTGGGGCGGCGATGGCGGCAGTGGCGGCGGTGGCGGCAGTGGCGGCAGTGGCGGCGCCTCCGCCGGCGGACATCGAAAGCGGCATCGCGCCGGGCATCGGGTTGCGAGAGACCGGCGCCACCGGCCGGATGGGCGCTATGTTGGGCACGCGCGCGTCGTCCTCCGGTACCTCCCAGATGAGTTTAAACGCGAGGCGGTTGAGCATGGAGGCCAGCGCGGCGAGGTCACCGGGTGCAAACGGGTGGTGCTCGTCGAAGAGCTCGCGATCCCCAAGCACGGCGATCAGATGCGCGCCACCCTCGAGCAGCAGCGCAAGCAGCGGCGTGAGGTCTGACGAGCAATCGCCACGGCATACGCTCTCGATGAGACGCTCGGTGGCGCCCGCGCGGTGCGCATCGAGGAGCCGCAGTAGCGCCCAGAGCGCGGGTACGAGGTGCGTGCGGTACGTGAGCCGGGTGAGAGCTGACACACGAAGCGGCGCGAGCGCGCTGAGCGACGCTACGTGCAGCGCGGCGGCGGAGCTCGCGCTCGCGCCGAGGGCACTCAGCTGATCCGCGCGCATCGCACGCAGAGCGCCGTTGATTGGTCGCGTGCCCAGAGGGACAGCGAGCGCGTCCGTGTAGAGGAGCGAAAGGAAGCGCGGTGACCAGAGCACCTGCAGCTGCTCGGAGACGGCGCCCAGGTGCGGCGTGAGGCCGACCGAGGGCGCGGCAGGGCTCCAGCCACGCAGCGGGTGGAACGAAGAGGCGCCTGACGAGCCGCCCCCGCCCCCGCAGCCGCCGCCGCCGCCGCCGCCGCTACCGCCGCCATCGCTGCCGCCGCCGCCCTTGCCACCGCCTCTGGGCTGCTGCTGCAAGAGCGCCTCGGCGAGGCGCGCGAGCCCGAGGAGCTGAGGAGCCGTGGGGGGCGGCGCCGCGGGCGGTGGCAGCAGCGAAAGCACGTTGCCCAGCACGCACAGGGCGGCATCGGCGCCGGCGCCGGTGTGCCCAAGGGCGGTGGCCACGTGGCGTGCAAGTTGCGTACCCTGCTCGCTTACGAGAGCCCAGAGAGAACCATCTTTGGCAAGGCGCGCGCCGGCCGTACTCACGCGCGCGGGCAGCGCGGGCACGCTGAGCAGCCCCCCGAGCACGAAGGCGCGCACCGCCTCGGGCGGTGGCCGCACGGCGGGGCACTGGAGCGGCAGACATGCAACAGCGATCGCCGCACCGATGAGAGAGGCGTCCGCGACCGCATGCGTGCGGAGCGTGAGGGCGCCGATGCTGCGGATGAGCGGCGTGGCGGCACCGACGAGCGCGGAGCGCGCCATGAGCGCGAGTGCCTGGCTCCCCGGCAGGGCGCCCAACTGCTGCGTGAGCTTCCACTTATCCGGCTCACCAAGCAGCAGCAGCGCGCGGAGCAAAGGCCCAAAGTGCGCAGAGAGCCGCTTCCGTGCGTCGACGGCCGCAGCGGCATTGGCCGAAACGGCGGCGGAGAGGGAGAAACCTGCGCAGCTGGAGCTGCCCGAAGCGCTGCCGCTGCCAATCTTGAGGTCGGTAAGAAGCGCGGCCGCTGCGCGCTCGTCGGGCGATAGGAGCCGACCGACTGCAATCAGCAGCCGCCGAAGTGCCGACACCCACCGGCGTGCACTCTCCCGGCGCAGTCCTGCACTCGCGAACGAGACGTGCGCCTGCTCCTGCTCGAGGCCCGCGACGAGCACGCGGCACACGGCACGCAGGCGCTCCCCGTCATCGTCGTTGCCACCCCTGCAGAAGCGGAGCAGCCACTCGACTAGCAGGGTCTGCGCTCCGGCGGTGGGTGCTCCCTTGGACTCGGCGGCAGCTAGCGCAGCATCCCACTCGCTGCGGATGAGTGTGCGCTGTGCTGCTGTGAGCCCGCGCAGCCGCGATGCTCGCTGCAGCTTGAGAGCGGCCACCTCCTCTTTGGACGTGGACGCTTGTTGCAACTGCTGTTGCTGGCGTGCGGCACGCTCCTCGCGAGCTTGACGCGCACGAGCGGCCGGATCGAGGCGCTCCTTGCGCTCGCGCAGCGCCTTCCTCTCGTCCACGAACTCTGCCATGAACAAAGCGGTACGCGTGAACTTGATGAAATCCGCATGGCTGAAAAATTCTCCAAGCTTCGAAGGAACCAGTGGTCTTCATAGTCGATGCCTGCGTTGTTGATTCGACTTTCCTGCGAAAGTGAAACAAACTTCTACTTTTTGGAGCCAACCCGCGTGAAATGGGGTGCTGCTCCTCAGCTCTCGAGGACGCCAAGGAGGCCATTGAAGAGACCTGGTTGCAACAAAAGGTCAAAGGAATCGAGTATGATGCGTCTATCCTCGACATCAAGCAGGGCTGCAAAGAGCTGAAGGACTGCATAGATCCGATCAAGAAGCGCTACGATCTTTACTCACACACTGAAAAGGATGTGATACATGGAAGGATGAGCGAAGAGCAGCTGCAGTTGCCTTCGC
>PJAB01000641.1:0-22747 GCA_002887195.1 Chrysochromulina parva | reverse complement strand
CGGAGGACGCATGGGAGGACGCTGGTGGAGGTGCTGTGCGAGCTGGCGCCGCCGCGCGGGCCGCGGGCGACGGAGGACGCATGGGAGGACGCTGGTGGTAGGAGGTGCTGTGCGAGCTGGTGCGCGCGTGGAGGCGTGGAGCGTGCCTTATGGACCCAGCGACGCACGGGCGCTGCTCCACACTCCACAGCGCACAGGTTCAACCTCGGGCCGCCAAGCGCAAGCCGCCCTGTTTTCATTGGTACGATACGTAAATTCGTACGTGCGAGCGCGCAGTGCGCTCGTTCCCGCCGTCCGGCGTTGCGGCGGGTTCGAGCGCGCGCAGCGGCCAGCGCGCCGCGCGCGGCGACGCCAAACGGTCGGACGCCGCGCGCCGCACACCCGCGGCGGTTGCCGCGCATGCGCGCAACCGAACACTGTCGGCGCGTGTGAGATCAGGCATCAGCGAGACGATCGAACTCACCACGTATCGAACTCACCCACCTTAATCCTTATACTCAACCACTTAGCACTTCAGATGTGTCGGTTAGTAGCCGATCACCTTCTCCGAAAATGGAAATCCCCCCACTGCACTACCCGCAAATCAGGGCTTTCAGGGGCCCCGGCCTTGTTCCGACGCACTGTCGGGGTAGCTCGTGTTCTCTCGCGTTCAGATAGAGCACTCTCACTCAAAATCGCCGCCACCGCAACCGGATGAGAACCGCTCAGACCTCAGTTCGACGCGTTGCCGCTGACGCCACCAGCATGCTTAGGCGCGCTCGCCACGGATGCGCCGGGCAAGTTGCAAGTCGTAGGGCAAGGGGACGGACTCGCGATGGATGGCGATCAAGTTGGCGTCCTCGAGAAGGCTGACCAGGTACGCCTCGGTTCGGTCGTACAGGACGCGAATGTAGCGCGGCTCGTAGGTCAGATCCGTCTTGAAATCCTCGCCGATCTCTGCCACGAGGCGAACGAAGCTACCAAAGGGGAAGACCGGCCCTTGGTAGCCGCGCTGCTCGGTCTTGACGAGGTTCCGCGACGCTGCACGCAGCGATTTGAGATCCCGGCCATTCTTCTTCCCTGCCTCGTCGTCATCGTCGTCATCGTCGTCAACGTCGTCATCGTCGTCGTCGTCATCGTCGTCGTCAGCCACTCGACGGCGCGCTCTGCGAGCTGCCCTTTCTGCAGCGGCATCCTCTTCCTCCTTTGCAGCCTCCCGCAGCTCCTCGAGCGCCTCCTCGACGGTCGCCTTGTCGTCTTCCAGTTGCTGGTCGACCTCGGCACTCCAGTCGATGCGTGAGCCGCCACTCACTGCCACCCCATCGGAGGTGGGCAGCTGTCGCGCCGCCTCGCGCAGGAGCATATCCTGGTTCAGCCCGTGGCCATAAAGAGTCATCGAATACGCGTCGCACTCGCGACTCCTCGATACCCACCCGACAAGGGCGTCGGACGCCAACACCGTGCGGCGTCGGGCGTGTTCGCACATGGTGACCGCGTGGCGGATCTCCCTCTCCAGGAAGACCTTGGTGATGCCGCGGAGCTCCTCAAAGACCTCCTTGGAGATGTTGATCACGCCCGCACGAGCGCACAGGCGAAGCAAGCAGCTTGGAGTCAAACCGTGGATGTTGTCACGGAAATGCCGCAAGGGTTTTCCGCCGTCTTCCACGAGGCCTTTGCCAAGGTCCTCGCCACTCTCGGTCGGACCCTCGGCAGCCAGGTATAGCTCGAGAGGCCCCTCGTATTCGAATCCCTTCGGACCCTTGGTCAGCTTTGCCAGCGAAAACGCTAGATCGCACTCTTCGATGCAATGGCCACCGTCTAGCGCTCGCTGCTCCTCTGCCGCGAGCTTCTTCCGCTCCGCCTTCGCCCTCTCAGCCAGGTTCTTGCAGTTCTCGTCCAATGACGGCGTGTCGGCTGCCGGATCAGAGCGCACCTTGGATTGTTCGAACAGCTCCCCTGTTGGCACCATCAGCGTGCCGTCGGGTTCGCGTCCACACACAAAGATGGAGTCGTCCGGTAATGAGCTGACGAGAGCATGAATGTGAGGCATCACACCGCCCTCGGAGATCGATCCGCGGTAGAGACGGTTGAGATCCTCATCGTTGCGAATCGCGAGGAAGATGTGACGTGGCACGATAATGCTCGTGCGGTTATCGCGCGCCATATTGCCGCTCAGCTCAAGGATCTCCGCCGTCAGGTATTCGAGCACCGCGGCGATGTAGACGGCCGCGTCCTCCGACGCGCGTCCACCAGTGAGCGCGTCAAGGAGCTGGCCGACGACCGCAACGGGAAATTGCAGGCCGGCCTTGCTCGCGCGGTCGCACGAATACCTCGAATCCATCGAGTTGCTGTGGAACTTGCTGCGACGTGCACGCGGTGGGGGTGACGCGGTGGGGATGGCGGTGAGTGTGGCGGAGGTCAGTCAGGAATAGCGGGATGGGGTGGCGGAGTCGGACAGCAATGAGACAGGGAGGCTGGGAGGGTCATTGGCGGGCTCTAGGCTCCAGGCGCGAGACAGGCGACGCACACGACAGCCTTGGTGCCCTCTGAAACGGCATGCTTGGCGAGCTCGCCGCCAAGGATGAGGTGCACAGCGCCTTGGATGTCAAATCCCTCGACGGCATCTTCGACTCCCTCGACGGCATCTGGACTAGAATCTGGATGATAGTCATCGCCTTCCTCAGCCCGTATTGCGTCGAGCCACGCCGCAAATGGTAGCTTATCAAAAATCGCCCATTTAGATTTCGTTCCTAGGTGGTCGATCGTCTCCTTGTAGCACTTGGAGCACATGCCGCCAGTGTGGGCGCTGCCGAAGAAGCCGCAGCCGGCGGTGCACTGCGCGGGTGCCGACGAGTCCGTGCTCGAGGTCGGAGCGACCTTGCCATCAGCGGACGCCATGCCATCAGGAAAAAGAGAACGGGGCAGTGCGGGCGGTGCCGTGGAGATGGCCGCGGGCTGCTGTGGCGCCTCAAAGTCTTCTGGTGAAAATGCCAGCTCGGCGATTGACTCCGCGGAGCCGTCGGGCAGGAGCTGCGAAAACTCGCTGAGCAAGTCGGCGTGGCCTTCGAAGAGGTGAGAGACTTGCTCGTACATCTCCAAAATGGTCTCCTTCTCCTTTTGGCACGTGTGCATTTTCTCGAGGAAGGAAATGTACGTCTCGGGCTGCTTGGCGAAGCGTGTCTTGATCTTGGTCAAGTAGTTGATCGCCTGGTCGCGATCGAAGGGTGCCTTCTTGCTGGCAGGGGCCGCAGGCGGACCAGGCGGACCAGGCGGAGCTGTGTCCATCGGTTGGCCGCCGCCCATGTTCTTGCCGATAACAACGACGGGTGCAGGCGCTGCGACGGGAGGTGTTGGTGCTTGCATTAGCAGGCTAGCCACCGTCGCCAACCTTGCCACTGTGGCCGCCTTTGCCACCGTCGCCACCGCCACCACTGTCACCACCGCCGCCACCATTGCCTGCTCCTCCACCCACCCCACCGCCGCCGCCGCGGCAGCCGCCGCCGCGGCCGCCGCCGCCGCGGCCGCTGCCGCCGTGGCCACTGCCGCTATCGTCGCCCAGGTGCCTGCCATCAACTTAGGCTCTGCTACGGGTGCAGGCGCTGCGACCGGAGGTGTGAGTGCTTGCATTGGCAGACTGCCTGCCACCAACTTCGGCTCTGCTGCGGCTTTCGCCTCTGGTGCGAGTCTGGTAGATCCGATGATGGCGGAGAAGGCGGGGCCGAAGTCCTTGTACGCACACATGGAGATGGTGTGGAAGTTCTCGGCGAGCATGTCCTCCACGATGCGGCTGCCCTCGGGCGAGAGGTGCGTGTCGGGATGCACCTGCTTGAGGACCTTGATGATGGACGCGCCAAAGAGCGATGTCGATCGAGGACGGGAGAAGTCTTCCACCGACTTCCAAGTGCCTCTCACTAGCTCAACGGCCGGCTCTCTCGACGATCGCGTGTGGTGGAGCGCGTTGTTCAAGTCCGTGGTCGACATGATCAGGTCGCAAAGCGCAAAAGCGTGCGCAAAAAAAACGATCGCGTGTGGTGGAGCGCGTTGTTCAAGTCTGTGGTCGACATGATCAGGTCGCAAAGCGCAAAAAGCGTGCGCAAAAAGCGAGCGGCGCGTTCGCAAAACTCTCACGACGAGTTTGGTCACGCGCCGCTTTTGCGAGCGCGACGCACAGAGAAGGCTCTGTGAATTCGCAAGTGGACGTGCCCTGCTCAGCCGTATGCCGAGATTTCTACTTTGCAGGCCTTCGCTTACTGGTGTCTACTGTCTCCCACTTACATGTATGTGTGCTGGAAGGACCGGGGCCCGCCAGCTCCGCTATATATTGATCTCCGCGGTAATGAATTGATCTAGGCGGTTGCACGCGTGGCTAGTCGACTTTCTATCGTTTCCTTCCCTTGCTTGCAGTCTCGTGGACCACCACGCGCGCTGCCCGCGCCGCCTTCACCATCGCCACCGGGGTGCTCCGCTTCACTCGTTGCCATGTGTTGGAGCGGCCGACCATGTACTCGAGCGAGAGCTCATCGGAGTCGCGAAACATGGTCGGAAGCGCATCGACTACGAGTTCTCGGAGCTGTGTATGCGTGCACGGGGGTGGGCACGCGCGATGCAACACATGAGAGGCAAGAAGGCACCACGGAGCAACGGGTGGATGATGGACAGGATAAACATAGTCGTGCGCAGTGGCATGCAATTTTGCGGGTGCCCTCACCTCTTCATAGCTCTCGAACGCATCTGTGGAGATTTCTAGCTCTGCGTCATAGCCGTGCGCATGCACTTTCACCACTAGCGTTTCATACTCACTCGCGTTAGCAACCAGTCCTCCTCCTGTTTCAGCTAGTTTCGAGTAGGAATTGCATGAGCGACACGCGAGGATGGCAAGCGCCGCTATGAGAAGTAGTGCAGCGATTGCGCTGCCACCAAGCAAGATGTACTGAACGTTGGGATTGAAGTTTGCATCATCACGCGGCATGTACAGGCGGAGGCCCAGGAGTCTTCGGCTCGGAAAGTCTCGTGAAGAGGCCAAACATACATAGGAACATTCCGCCTTATTACGAGAGTGCGCGCATGGGTCTAGGCGTGCGGGATTAATTACACAGCATCTCCGTGAAACGGTCGTCCGCTCCAATGCACAGACCTCCTCATCCTCAAAGCCCACGCTCTGTCGGCCCTGCTCCGGTTCGGAATGATTCGGAGCGCTACGGCAGTTCGGCGGCGGTAGTCAGCCGCGGCCCGCTGTCGGGCTGCCAGAGTTCGCCCGCTATCTCTGTTGGGGCAGGTCCGATGCCCGCAGGAGTGCTCCCTACGCCTCGCCGTGCTGCTCGACCAGGTTGGTCGCCGCCAAAGTCGGCTCTCGAGAAGGACTTGCTCATAGAAAAGCTCGTGCACGATAATGAGGTGCTCATGAGGGAAGTAGCGGAGCTCGACGCGCAGCTGCGTCAAACGATGGATGCAAAGGACGATGCGCAGCGCACAAATGCGGAGCTGCTGCAGGAGAAGCAAGAGCGCGAGAGCGTGTCTCAAGTTTCGGAGCGACTGCTGCACTCCATGAACGCTCAGGTGGAGATGGTTCGCGCAGAACGCGAGGAGCACAGCCGCCAGCACGCTGCCGACAAGGCGTACCTTCGTGAAATCTTCACCGCCTTGGAGGCCCAACTTTCGGTTGTGCGCAGCGAGCGTGAAGAGCTGCAGTCGCGTGCGGACCGTGAGAGGCGTGCCTCTGCTCGGCGCATCAAGGAACTCGAAGATTCACTAGCGGTGGCTATCGCCACCAAGGAGCGTATGCGCGAAGAATGCGGTGCGCTGCGCCAGCCTACCTTGCAAAGTCACCGCCCTCTCTCCTCTGCTCCCAGCTCTGCGCTCATTTGTCTACGTGTGTGCTCGCCGTATTCGTGCGCCTGTGCAGATCGCGAGAAGGAGATCCTCGCCAAGCATTTTGAGCAGCGTGTCGCCGGAATGCGTCTCGAGCGCGACCAGGGAAGGGTCGATAAGTCGTTGCTGCGTCGGCTTGAGAAAGAGCTCGCTGAGCTCAAGTCCCTCTCGACCAATTTGCTCGCACCTTCCCGGGGCGTTAGCACCGACCCGCTGGGCTTTGGATTCAACGATACATGAAATCAACCAGCGTGCACTCTCTCCGCTGTTGTGTGATGTGGATGTGTGCGCGCTCGGTCGATCGCGGATCGGCGCCGCATATGCATACACTGCGCCCCGGGGCGGATGTGCGCGCGCCGCGATCGGCCTCGTCGCCTCCGGTTCGCGTCCCTGTGCGTCACATACACAGCCGTGTTATATATATGTGTGTGTCATCGCTTCTCGATCTGACACCCCCGCCACTGTATCGCCCCGCCACCGAGTGCGCGTGCGCGGTGCGCGCGCTCGGGCTGCCGGTGCCGGCCGTGCACACTATCTGACGACTCCGTTCACTCCACACAAACCCGCCCGCCCCGGCTGCCATCCCGCGCGTCGCCACATGACTCATTATACGCGACGATCAGGCCGCGCGCGGTTCACAGCAACACGGAACGATTCCACGATCGCCCGATCGGTTCCGTCAAGCGGCAGCTCGCCTCCAACGTCGCACACGGGCGCGGGGCAGTCGAAGCGAAGGCTGCCGCCCTCGATCTCGCAAGGCTGCGGCTTGCATTGCAATGATGAGGCCGATCCCGCCCACACGGTGAGCAGCATGGCGGGGCCCTGGTCCGACGCTGGCATGAAGATGCTTCGAGCTTGCACGATGCGTGCCGTCGGAGTGGCGGTAGTCACGGTCGTTGCAGTGAATGTTTGCTCACTGAACACAAATCGGAGCTCGCCCCCACTCTCATCGCGAGAAGACGATAGGACGCGACTTCGCGGCTGCGAGAGCGTATTGGCTGGGTCGCCATCGCGCCGGTGCACCAGCAGCGCGGCCACCTTGGCGGGCCGTCCCAATTCATTCAAGTCACTCAATGGTCCGATGAGAGCTTCCGGCTCGCCGGCATCTCGCAGCAGTGCCTCGCAGCTTGTCCTCGAAACCGCCGCTACGCGACCGGCAGCATAATCAGCTGCCACGAGAACAGTGTCATCAAAAGCTCCCGTACGCGGCCGACCGCCCTTTGGGATGTAGTAGTTTGGTGGCAAGCCGATGCTGAAGCCACTCCCATCTATATAGTTAAGGCCAGCACCCTCTGCGGCGCAGGCCGGACGTCTTGCATTGATGAGGACGGGTGGTGCTGCAATTAGGATGGCACGGCGGGATATGGTGATCGACACGGCAGCCAGAACAATGAGCCACGGCATTTGAGAATTCACAGTCACAACACACCAACACGCGCAACCAAAAATCAAAAGCGGAAGGGCAACACCTTGCATTCATGATGAATTCACACCAACACGTAAACAGCAATTCCTCGAAATGAGACACATGCAGGACGTCCTGGCGGGAAGATAGCAAGATTCCAAGATACATGTACCTGGGCGAGTGGCCCTAAGCGGCTTCTAAGCGGCCCGGGGCCCGCCCGCGGCCGGCCGGCACCACATAGACCACTCTTAAGACCGCTCTGGCCGAGGCGGGTATCGTATGGTACGATATTTCTTGTTTCTTGAAACCCTCCCTCGCAGGCGGGGCTCGCAAGGTCAAAAATATCTCGCGCAGCGCGAATGGTACGATCGGATCGAGATCGAGATCGAGATCTCAACCGCAGTATACATGCCGCTACGCGGAACGCGGTACGGTACTATGCGTCATGTCGCGGCTGCCATTATTTGATATTTCACCCTTTTTCACCCCGTCAATTTCACCCACGAACACGCGCGACCCCAAAGGACCCCTGCGTCCCCTCGCCGGGGGCGGCCGCTCGCGGCGCAGCCACGCTGGCCGGCTGGCCGCCGTCGACGGTCTCGAGCGCTCCACGGACCCGGTCATGGGACCCGGTGCGGGATTTGGATCTAACGCGGCGGACACGACGAACATGAACAACAAGTGTGAAGTGAGCCGAACGGGACGCAAGACACGTCCGTCCGCAAGAGCCAAGACGTCATGCGTCGTTAACGAATCGAATCGGTGGATCCGGGATGTCCGAACATTTGGACCCGACCCCGCGTCCGGGCGGGTGCCGCCTAGAGCCTACACTCAACGCAAGGACTCTTCAGTCTTCACACACACGACACATCTACATGTACGATGCATAACCCCAGATGTGGAACATGCCCAAGCCCAGGAATAGGCAGCGCAATCATGTCTACGATTGCGAGTGCTGCCCAGAAATGCGCTGCGGGCTGCGCGCGCCACCGGTGAGTGGGAGGACTACCAGGTAAGTGCCATCTGCTCGATCGCCACTCCAGCGCCGATCTGCCGTTGCTCAAGCCGTTGCTCAGTCCCAAGTTGACTCGACCTTCGATAAGCCCATCCAAAAATGTTCACACTGATCACGCACCTCCACGCCCGACCCGCGTAGCTCGCAGCGGCAGACGGGGCAACAGCGCCGAGTGCTCCAGTTGAGACCACTTTCTGCCCGCAGCTCCTGGTTGGCGCAGAACCAGCGGGTGAGGCACGGCTTGCAAAGCACGTGCCCCTCCTCAGCACAGCCGATCGCTGCCCCATGGTCCTTGAGGCCGTGGCAAACGAGCAGCTGCTTGCGGCAGCCGTAGATGAGACACCGGGGTCCGTCGTAATCGCCATCGTCATCGTCGTCGTCGTCGTCCGCGCCGTCACCACCGACATGATTGCTTCGGCCAACGCTGCTGCTCGCGGCAGTGGGCACTCGGGCTCTTTGAGAGTCCACCTTCTTCAATCGTCGTTTCTTGCTCGCTGACGCCGCCATCCCCGTGGGCGGCAATGGCCGCTTTCCGAGTATCGGTGCCGATGACGACCCCTGAGCAGCTGCCTCTGCCGCTTCGGAGGCTTCGATGATGCCCCGGGTGGCCGCAACCGCCTCAGCGAGCGCAAGCGACTCGGCGAGAGCGCTCGCGAGCATTTGACGCTCCTCCCAACGACTGTGCGGTTGTGCGGAGCGGGGGGGTCGGGGATTGGTCCGTGGAAACACCTCGTGCCTCGACGACCTTTTCTGCACCGCCGCCACGGGCTCCGATGACGTCTCCGCCTCAGCCACCTCCGCCGTCTCCGCTGCTGCCGCCGCCGCCGCCGCCGCCGCCGCCTCAGCCGACGTCTCCGCCGCCACCGTCGACGCCGCCGCGGCCGCCGCCGCAGACGTGCCTAGTAGGACCTTTCGTGCCTTGTGGATGAGCTCCGCCGCTTCCGCCGTCTTGGTTTTGGGCGGCCGCTGCTCTGACCCCCGTGCCGAAACCTGCATGCGCGGAGGCAGCTCGTGCGTGGCTGCGCCCGCATTGGGCTTTCCAGCTGCGTCCACCAGAGCATGGTGAGACTTGTTAGCCGCTATCCGAGCCGCTCTTCTAGCCGCAGCAGCCGCCTCTGCCGCGAGGGCCGAAGCGACCGCCTCTCCCGTGATGGTCGGCCTCGATGCAGCCCCAGCCCCCGCGCCGCGCCGCGCCCAGTTGCGCGCAGAGGAGCTCCCGGAAGAGGAACCCCACTGGCCGTGCCCCGGGGGCTGTGCAGCGATGGCGGCCGGGACCCAACTGTGGAGCCCGCCGATCAGATCCACCTGTGGAGACGCGCGTGGAAGTCACACGAGCTGTGAGCGTGTGGGGCAGAGAAGGGGAACGAAGGGGACGAACCCCAGCCGAACCCCTGTGTGAGCTGATGGGGCTGAGAAGGGGAGCGCGGAGCCGATGGCCGAGAAGACGGCCGAGAGGCGCGCCATGGGTTCGTCAGGGGTCATCAAGGGGTTCGTCAGGGGTTCGTCAGGGGTTCGTCAGGGTTCGCGTGGCATCCGTCCTCCTCACCTCCCACTCATCTCCATCTGCGGCCCTGCGCCGGGTACCGAGCGCGAATTTGGACGGAGGCTTGTCGGGCGGCATGCTGTGGCGCGCACGCTCAACGTTGGCGCGCTGAGTGCCTTCTGGCTGCCTGCCGCCTTCGGTCGTCGAGGTGCTACCTTCTGGCACCGCGGCGTAGCCCACCTGCGTGCTGGCTGAGCTAGACGGGGTCGGCAAGGGAGCATCGACGGGATCGGCGGCCCTCAAATCGGCGCCAGATAGTCGCAGATCGCCGATCTCGGGCAGCTCCATCTCGATGCCCGTACTAGCCAGCTTCGCGGGGTCGACTTGCCAGCAGTACCCACGTGAGAAATCGCTGGAGCCGGGGACTCGCTTGTACTGAGCGAGCGTCCGAATCTGACTCATCACCTGCGCTTTCGACGGCCACGACTGCCCTCTAGGCATCTCGTTCAGAAACCAGTCGGTCATCACCTCAAGGCCGGCCGTGCTTCCGTGCACGAGCCTCACGAGCCGCGGCAACTCGGACATCGGCACAACGCGCTTGTAGTGCGGCTTCGGCCTCGGTCCATGAACATCCTTCCCGCGTCCATCGATCCAGAAACCATTCGACCAATAGCCACCGGAAGCCTTGTCCTCAATCCGGCTGCCCACAACCGGCGGAGGCATAGTCGCCGCCGACCACGGCGCGTGAGGCATCGGCGGCCTCCACAACGCAGGCTCCGCCGGCGCGGCCGGCGGCGCCCACAGGGCTGGCGGCGTTGGAAGGCATCCCGATTGCGACCCTTCCCACCGCTGTGGCGGCGGCGGCGGCGGCGGCGGCGGCGGCGGCGGCGGCGGCGGCGGCGGCAGCGGGTGAGGAAACACTTGCACCTCGCCAAAGTCTTTGGGAAGGAATGAGTGGAAGTTGATTCGCAGGTAAGGGTAGTGAGCCCAGAGGATCGAGATCCGCGCGTACACCTCGGTGGTGTTCATCTTCTTGGCCTTGAACGAGGTCATGATCTGGATAAAGGTGTTGTACTCGCTCTTGGACGTGAATTGCTTGACGAGCATGAGGAAGTCAAGCGCCTGCTCCACGCTTGCCGCCATGGGCTTGGGGGGATGGGTAGGGAACGGAGCATTCGGACCTCTCACGGGGGCGACCTGCATGCCCAGAGTCAACGGCCGGGGTGGTTCGGAGCTCGCCACGGCGCTTTGCATAGGCTGGCTTGAGGGAGGCGCGCCAGGCTCTTTGCTGATCGGGACGACGCAGCCTGCAGAGAACCGCACGGCCAGCTCCACGGCGGAGCCTGCCTCGGGTGGAGGCGCCGGCGGGCACGACAGTGTCGGAGGCGCCGACTCGGGGGTCGACTCGGGGCCCGCCCCATGCATTGGCTCATCCATGGGCAGCGAACCTGCGACCGCATCGTACAGAGCGGCCGCAGTTTTGATAGAGTCCCGCCGTCTGGCGAGCAGGGCTGAGGCAGCAGCTTGTGCATCATCGTGGACCTTGCGCGTCTCTGCATTGGCTGGAATTCCCTGTTCCCAGGTCTTTTCATGCTTCTTCGGCAGGAATTTGACAAAGCCCGCAAACAATTCGGTATCGCCAGCAAACAGCACAGTAGCCCTGCGATACACCTCGCTCGTCGGTAGGCCTTTCTGGAACTCTTTCATGATTAAGAGGAACTCGTTGAATGCGAGTACTCCCTGGCGCGCTTTGATGCTCTCGAGGAAGTCAATCGCCTCCTCTAGCTTGGCATTCAAGGATGCGTGCGCGCCCCGCATCGCAGTCGTCGCGTTCGCTCCACCCACCCGATAAGAGGCCTCACGCCGCGAGACGCACGGGCACGCTGACTCCGCGGGGCGGGGCGGGCGGTCTCCTCACCACACCGGGAAAAAAGTCTGCGGAGCGACCAGACACTGGGAGTGCGAACCGGCGTGCACCCTGGGGGTGGGGTCTTTCCGCCCTCCCCCGTGTTTTGAGCTCTGGCTGCGCCGCTTGCATTCTCATCAGGGCCTGCTTCTCACAAAAGAATGTTGCACGTCGGCCTCCCCCTTCTCCTCGCCCAGCCTTTTGCGGACGAAATCATATCGCTGCCCGGATGGCCGGGTGCGCTGCCATCGAAGCACTATAGCGGCTACCTCAATGTCGGGCGGACGAAGCATCTGCATTACTGGCTCGTGGAGGCGGAGGAAGATCCACAGACGAAGCCTGTGGTGCTGTGGCTCAACGGAGGCCCTGGCTGCTCGTCATTGGATGGCTTCTTTTATGAGCACGGCCCATTCCGTCCCGACCCTACCGATCCGACGAAACTCGTCCGTTTCGAGCAGACGTGGGCCAAGCTTGCGAACATGGTCTATCTCGAGGCGCCGGCCGGGGTGGGCTTCAGCTACTCAGACGACCCCGCCGATTACAGCACGAACGACGATAAGACGGCTCAGGACAACCTCGAGGCGGTGGAGGCCCTCTTTTCTAAGTTCCCAGCTCTGAAGAACAACCATTTTTACATCACAGGAGAGAGTTATGCGGGCGTGTACGTGCCGACCCTCGCCGAGGCCATCCTCGTTGCCACGGCGATGGGCACGTACACGGGCGCGCCGCTCAAGGGCATCGCCGTGGGCAACGGCTGCTCCGGCAACGAGGTCGGCGTGTGCGGGCCAGATCGCTGGAAGTACGAGACCACATTCCTGCTGGGCACTTCGTTCGTCTCGCCGAGCCTCAAGAAGCAAATCGAGTCGGGCTGCGACTTCGATGCGCCAAGCCCCTCGGCCAAATGCTCGGCGCTCATGAACCAGATGCACACGCAGGTCGGGCACGTCAACCTGTACAATGTGTACGGTGACTGCATCTCGGGCTCGACGAAGCCGGCCTCCTCGGCGCCTGCGACTCACAATGTCGCTCACAAGGTGCCTTTCTCGCCTGTTGGTGCCGGCGGCCCCGACGCTTGCATCAACAGCATCGAAGCCTCGGCTTACTTCAATCAACCTTCCGTGATCAATGCGACGCACGTGAAGAAGCCGCCGTTCGAGTGGTCTGTCTGCGGCAACCAGATCCATTACCAGAGCAATCGGCCCAACCTGCCACGTGACACCTACCCAGGCCTGGTTGAGAAGATCCGAGTCCTCATCTATAACGGCGACTGGGATGCATGCGTTCCTCACACGGACGCCGAGGCGTGGACCGAAAGTATGGGCTTCGAGGTGGCCGAAGGCTTCCACCCGTGGATGTATAAGAATGGCACGCAGGTCGCGGGCTACGCGGTGCGTTACGCGAACAACAACTTCACGTTCATCACGATCAAGGGCGGGCGGCACGAAGTGCCCGAGACAGCGCCCGCACAGGCATATGAGATGCTCCGGCGTGTAATCAGCGGCGAGAATTTCTGAGCGTGCGCGCGCCGTTCTCTCGACCTTGCGGTGATGGCTGAGATGCGCATGCGCCCATGCGGTGTGCTGTGTAGGGATCGTTGCGGACGTTCCGCAAGCTCCTGCTCCCGGTTACCCGGTTACCCGGTTACATTTTGGCTCCGGGAACCTATTGCTAGGCACGGCCCGTAAACGCTTCATAATCTGAGCAAGTGTAACTGTCTACCGGTACAGTTCGCCCGCGTGTCCCGTGTGTATGTCTCGTGTTTGTCTCGTGTGTGTCCCGGCTCCCCCCGGTGTATAGTTCACAGCCAACGTTTAGGATGCGACTCCGCAGGTTCCTTGATGGCCTCTCTCTTTCTCTTTCACGTGTACCAGTGCTCCCTGCTCCATCACCGTCCACGCTTGCTCGTGAGCGGCCTTACGAACTCCGAGGCGACGGCGGTGCTTGAAGCAGCGGCTGCAGTGACCGGCATCAGCTTTGAAGCTCATACCGTGCATGGCATCCCTCATCGGATGGCGGCGCTGCATGGCCTGGAGTTGGATGAGGACATGGAAAGCACGGAGATTGTCGATGAAATGCTTGGCTGCCTCGACGACGAGCTCGAGGCAGGCACCGAACCCATCCTCATAGCTTTCACACCAAACGAGGTAGATTCAGACGTCGACTTGCTGCACGCCGCTAGAGCAGCTCACGCTGAGCAGTGGGACCTGCAGCGTCCCGTGAGCCGGACGCCTACCACGTGGACGGCAGATCTAGCGCGGGAGGTGATGCACGTGGAGCTCGACGGCGCGATCATCAACGGCCGCTGGGACTGCTCCACTGTCGCCGTGTACGACGGTGTCATCGACGATGATCTCCGCTCGCGGCTGCTGGGCCTGCTGGGGAGCGCCGCGGGCTGGCAGCCAGACGCGGGGCCCGACGTGCTCTGCTGGGAGCGTGAGGGCTTCCGCGACGTGCTCGGTGACAAATCCGAAGGCGCGCTGAGCTGGGGCCTCACGGATGACGCCCTGGGGCGCCTCTGCTCGCAATCGCCAACACCCGGGCCTGTGCTTGAGCTGCAGTCCAGGCTGCAGTTGCTGATCGATGCCGCGAATCCGGGAGTAGCATGCACCGTGTGCCGCATGCCGCCGGCCGCGCTCGGCGATGAGGTGCCGCCGCTTGCCGCCAACGCGCCCACCGCCGCTGAGGATCGGGCTGCCTTCAATTGGCACATCGACGCTGACCCGATGTTGTTACCGCCGTCGCCCTGGACCGACTATTACAGCCGGTACCCCAATCGAGATCCTGGGCGGCCAAGGTTCGTTACGGCGCTCCTCTACCTGCCGGCTGAGTGGAGGGCCGAGTGGGGGGCGCCCACACGGTTCCTGGACACACCCACTGCCCGGGTGCTCGAGACGACGCCCTCGCCCGGCCGTCTCATCTTGATGGATCAGGACATCACGCATTCAGTGACCGCACCGAACGCGCTCGCGGGCGACCGGCCACGCTACTCACTCGTACTGAAGCTGGTCGTGCATCCGCCCGACGGCGGCCCACTGATCACGCCGCGCCTTGCCCGGAGCGAGGCGGTCCTCTTTGGATCGGCCGCGAGGAAGGGCGAGCCGTAGCGCGTAGGCCCGTAGAGCATCAAGCATGCGCCGTACCGGTACGCTCTCACTGGCCCTCACTGCGGGACCGTGTGGTGCGTTGAGCCTTGAGGTTCAGCGGCGTTGGCGCGTTCAGCGGCGTATGTTGCACTTGACTATGAATCCACCGATCTAACTCGATAATCTTACGACGATCGTCACAGCTCACACGACGCCGACGGCCGGCTCGGCGATCGCGCATCGCGCGCGGGGGCCGGGGCCGCCGCGCGCGCGTCCCCGCGTCCCGGGCCGTCGCGCGTCGGTCCACCCACCACCGCCGGTACACGTTGCGTCACCGGGTAGCAGTAGTACGAAGTACCCCGGCGCCGCCCGAGCGCAGAAGCGAGAAGGGCCGGCGCGGCCGCGGGCACGCCGTATTCTCCGGACGCGAGGGATCGGATACGATACCGCCGTGTACCGTCTAGGTGTACTGACGTGACTCGGCACGTCGCGATCCCGGCACGTCCACGCTCCAAGTCGACCACCACCGGTCAATAAGCGGGCGCGACGCCCGGCGACAGCCTGACGTATACACACACTACTGTACCATACGGCGCAGTACGGGCAGTATGCGTACGACGCAATGCGGATGGTACACACAATAACAACTCGAGCCCGTGGGGCTCACACATCGGACAGCGCATCGGCGCGGCGACCCGTTAACCGCCGCCGCGTCGTTTGGAGTGTTCCTTGGACGCCGCGCTTCATCCCTGAAGCTGCCGCTCCTTCCCCCACAGAGGCCCAGCGCGTGCGCAGGCGCCTAGCTCCATGCACTTCTGATCCGAGAGGCCGTCACGCTCTCATATCACTGAGTGTGGCCTCAAGCATTCACAGCGAGGTCGGTCATGGCCGCTTCGAGCTCATCCTTCGGGTTGGCCTTACGCTCGGTCTTGGGACGCACCTTAGGTTTCGCACAAGCTGGAGTGGGCTCCTTATTCGCAGACCAATAGCCCGAGACCCCCATGTTGCCAGCGCCAAAGCTAACCTTCGCGCGCCGGTCCTTTGTGGCCTCGCGTTCGATCTTGCGGTCCTCTTCCTCCGCCACTGCGAGAATGGCCGCAAGCTCAGCTGCCTTGAGACGGGTGCGCTCGGCTTGGTCCATGTTTGCCCTGGCCGCTGCCAGCTGTTGCTTGGCCTTCTGCGCCGCCTCCATGGCCTTGGCTTGTTCACGCTGGGCGGCCAGCTCGGCATCGAGGACGTTGGCCCGGGAGGCCTGGCGCTTAGCCATGCTGACACGCATTGAGCGCACCTTATCGGCGGCGACGACGACGCTCAGGCCCGAACCTGCGAAGGTGACCGTGTACTTGTTGGTGGCGGGGTCGAAGGCGTCGATGACGGCCTTCTTCTCGTCGCCGTTGCTGCGCGAGACGAGGACGGTCTGGCCCAGCTGTGGCCCCGCCGGACGCAACTTTGCGCCGGGGGCCTGCATGATGATGCCCGAACCGTCGAGCTTGATCGTGTAGACGCTGGTTTTGGGGTCGTAGGCCTGGACGAAGCCCATCTTCTCGTCGCCGCCGGCGCGCAAAACGTACACGGCCGCCTGCTCAGCCGTGCTCGTCAGATTCTTCGAGGTGCCCATGAGCTTCATCATGCTCTGCATCCTTCCGCCGCGTGGAGTGGTGCCGTCGGGCGCTCTCGTAGTCGCGGCCATGGTGCGCTTCTTAAGTTGATCGACGAGCGCCGAGCGCTGCGCACGCAGCCGCATGGCCGTCGCCTCGAGTGACTTGCGACGTGTACGCTGCTCGCGGCGAACGCACATCTGGACCAGTACAATGAATGTAGAAGAGATGAGGAACGGGACAGCGACGATGAAGAGAAAGCGCAGCCATCCCGAGCTGTTGCGCCCCTTGATGCACAGCGGCTGCGGGCCGTCGGCAGTGTCGAGAGGCTCGAAGGCGCCACTGCAGGTCGGGTACAGGAAGTTGAGTCCTTCGAGGTCGTCTGCCGAGAGGCACGTGCGGTATCGGAAGAGCGACTGCGAGAACATGATCGATTCAGTCGGCAGGTGCTCCGGTGCTGTGGCGGCGGTAGCAGTATTGGACAGGAGCACGTGGTTGAGCGGCGTGGTGCACGAAGTCTGGTTCATCGGGTACTTGGCCTTCAGGTTGTGCCGCCACTCCTGATCCGGGTGGTGGAAGCCAAGCACATGCCCGACCTCGTGGGCGATTGCGGCCTCGAAGCCGTGGCAGTCCCAGCACGGGATGAAGATGCGGTAGTAGAACATAGGCGCACAGATGATCCAGAAGATCGCAATCAGCAGTGTGATGGTCGGCATGACTGCCACGTACTCAATCACATTCGTCAGCCGTTTGCTCCCGCACGTCAACCCCTCCTCGTCTCCGTACTTGTTCACCCCCTCAGCCGTGCCCAGCCCAGACAAGACATCGTTGAACGACTTCGATGCATTGAATTTGGACATTCGGCTGTTTGCAGGCTCGGGCGGCGACGGTGACGGCGACGGCGGGACGGAAGGCGGCACCCTCCCCGGCGATTTGACGGACAGTTCATCTTCTCCCTCCTGTCCCACGACGCCCAGATCCACTTTGGGCAGGCAAAACGCGGCGGAGGCGGTCATGACCAAGCACCACAACATCGCCATGACCGCGAGAATGAAGAGGACTCCCGCAATGATGCGTCCAATCAGGATCACGTCGGTTCCACTGTCATTCCACTTGTGGAACCAGAAGCAAAAGGTCGAGTCTAGGTACCAGCAAAATTCTTTCGTCGACGCGGGGGCGCGCACATACATAATGGCACCCGTGATCTCGAAGCTGTCGGCGATCTTTTGGCCTGCCGTCGTCCACACGCGGCCCTGTCTGAATGAAGTGATCGCAAGCGCTGCCTGGTCGCCAGTGGTGGAGGTGGCGCCGTTGTTACTGGCCCCGGAGACGATGAAGATCTCCGCGTGCTCGCAGCCACTCGTCGTGGTGACGTCGACGCACTTGTCGGTCACGTCCTTGAAGGAGATCGAGCGGTGATTGATCGCCCACGTGTTGAACGCTCGCGCGACGACATCCCGCAGCTCCTCGCACGTCAGGAAGGTGGTCTCCTTGCCCTCGCCCGTTGGGTTCTCTTCGGGAAAGAGATGGAGAAGATTCGTACAAAAGTCCTTGTGAAAGGCAAAGGTGATCCCACCATTCAGCCCGCTTGTCAACGGTGTATACGATGACGGCTCGGTCACGGCGCCAGTGCAACTGGTTCCTGCACCATAGGTGTGCGTAAAAGGCGTAGCACCCCAACGAACCGCTTGAGTATCCAGGCTGAAGCTGTTGGGGTTCCTCCACAACGTGCCACCAGAGTTGTAATAGCCCGGTGTAGTGCTCGCTGCAGCATTGCTGAACTGCGCTCGCGGCGAGGTGACCACCCAGCCAGACGCGCCGTCGAGCGCGGTAAGCAGGAAGAGGGGGGCAAAGGCTGTGCCCGAGCGTAGGAACATTTCGTTTTTTTCACAACTGAGCACGCGAGACCGTTGAAAGTAGGAACTGTTCGAAAGATTGAAATTTCTCCGTCGGAGATACCGGGTATTCTAGGTGAGGTCCCCTAGACCTCAGTTGCACATTCAAGCGAGAAAGCAAGGACTTTCTATAGTTGATGTACCCTCGGTCTTTGCCATGTGGAGGAGGATGTGATTCGAATAGCTTGCTTGCTTGCACTTTCGCCGCTACGATGGCACGACCTCAAGCACCACCCCGCGACGCTGCTGTCGGCGCCAGTATGACGGCGGGCGACGGCGCCCCTCGAACTCGAGCGTGCCTTCGGCGTGAGCGCGGCATCGCCTGACGACGCCCGCGCACGCGTCGAGGCTCGTGCACGCCGCGAGGGAGGCCAGCAAGTCAAACTCGGTCAGCGGCGTGCGGCACAGCCGACGCAGATGGAAGACCGCGTGAAAGAGCAGCGCGTCGTCGCCTCCAGGCGGGGGGAACTTCTCGACGAGCGCAAGGTATTGCTCGGCCAGATCAAACTGGCTCGACGGCGGCGAGGCGCCAGCCGCGCCAGCCGCGCCAGCAATGTTTGAAGGCGGCATCGGCACGGCCGTGGAGAGCGGCGGTGGCCGTCGCAGTTTGGGAAGCGTGTGGAGGCGCGCCTTGGCCTCATGACGACGCTTGACCATTGCCCTCTCCTCAAGGCTCAGCTGCCGCCCTTGGTCGCGCTTCGCCTTCTTCAGATCCCTTGCACACTTGACCTCCGCCGCCAGCCGCGCGCGCTCACTCTGCACGAGAGTGATGGCCGCTGAGAAGATGGCCGGGTCATCCAGCGCCCCCTCTGCCGTCATCACTCCATCAGCCCCCGTGATCTGGAGAGCCTGGATGAGCTCGGCGCCGTTGCGCACGTTGCCGTTGCTGATCACCGGGATCGAGAGCTTCTGCTTGATCAGTGCTATCTGATCGAGATGCGCGGGCCCATCACGTCGGTGCATCGGCGAGCCGCGGTACCGGCCATGCACAGCGAGCAGGGCGCATCCCGCGTCCTGCAGCTGCTGCACGAACTCGAGCGTCTCGTCGAGCACGTCGAGCAGCCGGATCTTGCAGAAGAAAGGCACGCTCAGAGAGCTCGCGAGTGTCGACACGATGCGGAGCAGCAGCACACGATCCTCCGGGTCGCACAGGTAGGCTCCAAAGTGGCCGCTCTGCGCACTGCGCTGAGGGCAGCCAAGATTCAGGTCGATGGCTACCACGCCGCTGCAGCGCTCGGCCTCGCGTGCAACGCTGAGAAGCTTCTGTGGGTCGTCGCCCGAAAAGTGCGCCACCAACGGGCAGTCGTCGACGTGGCGCTCGAGCAGGTTGACGCCCGCGCCGGGCTCGGGCCATGCATCCTGGTGGATCATCGGGGTATAGCACAGCTGCGCGCCGTGTCGCCGTGCAAGCAACCGAAACGCGAGCTCACTGCCGCCAACCATAGGTGCTAATATCAGTTGGTGCGGAGGCAATGGCTTCCGCGGCGGAGGCAGCGAGACGGCCGTAGGCGAGGGCAGCAGCGACGAGGCGCGAGCGCGCTTCGGTGCCGGCGCAGAATCGTCGGTTGGCCGTTTCTGCTTGGCGACCTTGGTCTCGTCGGTCATGACGAGCAGAGCAACACGAACGACCGGGACCGTCGCCGAGAACGCCGTGATGAAGCTCGACACAGCCTGTGTGGCTCCCCCGCTATCTCTTGACGCGAGATCTCACAGCGATTTGGGGTCATTGGAGCGAGTTTCGCTACATTAGTTTGGCTTCGTCAAGACTCGCGAAATTGACCGAAAAGCTCATTGTCCAGGACGTCCGTGCACTGATGGCGCCCAAGGCCCCGCCTCTGGCCGTCGCGACCGCCGTCTCGAGGCTCGGCACGCCATCGGTGCGCTCCAATGCGGTTAAGGACAGCAAGCATGCAGCTCCCAAGGAAAGCTCGCGGGCAGAGAAATCAGGCAAAGACAAACCCGTCGCCAAGAAAGGCTTGAAGAAAAAGACCAAGACGACCAAGCTAAGCGAGAAAGGGGTCGTGCCAGCGGCAGATGATGATCTCGCAGCTCTAGAGGAGGATCTGGCGGAGGAAGAGTTTGCGACCGATACTGTAGAGTATGACGGTGATAGATACCGCAGAGATACCACAGATGACGCGGAGCCGTCTGGGGGCTTGCCGATGGTCGAGGCGCCGGCCGCAGCGGCGCCTGTAGAGAGCGTCAATACTGTGGTTACTGAAGCCGTGCTTACGGATGTTTCAGCGCCTGCAGCAGCGGCTGATTCAGACGAGACAGCTCTTCTGAAGGCGAGGGTAGATGCGCTGTTCGAGTCGATGGACACAGATGGCAGCGGCGAGATCTCGCGCAAGGAGCTCGCAGCCAAGCTGCGCGCCGACGGTCAAATCGAATCCCTTCTTGGCATCGCTGACGCTTCGACCGTCCCGGAGGTGGTTCACGTCATGCGCATCCTCGACAAGATGGGAACCGACCAAGATGGCGATACGTACATTACGCGCGAAGAGCTTCAGACGATGCATTCGTACATTACGCCGAAGATTACGCGCGAAGAGCTCGTGGCTGGTCTGCTTGCGGACAGGGAAGTGGCTGTCAAATTGGCCGCGGAGCGAGTCGAGGCTGCCCGGCGCCACATCCTCCAGGAGCAGTATGCCGCTACCGTGGTCCAGTCGGCAGCGCGCGGCCACGTCACGCGCGCCGGCCTCGGTCGTCGGAAGGCGAATGTGCCCGAGCTGACGACGTTCGTGGCTAAGTTCGCGCATGACATGGTCGCGGAGATGCTCGAGAGGGCATTTGTCAAGGTCACCGGGTTGGGGGGGATGGATGAGGCGAAGGCGGCGGCGGCGGCGGCAGAGGATCCTGCGGCAGAGGAGCCCGTGGCAGGGCCAGCTCCCGAGGGGCCAGCTTCTGAGGAGCCAGCGGAAACGGAGCCTGCGCCAGCGGGGACGGTGCCAGTGGAGCTGGTCGCCGAGGCGGAAGCAGCAGACGCCCCAGCAGCAACGGCCGAGGTCGTGGAGGAGCCGCCCGAGCAGAACGTCGAGCTGTCGTAGGCAAGAGAGAGCGATGGCTCTGGTCCCTTGTCCCAAGTCAGAGCCGCGAGTCGAGTTTCCTCTGCACACACTCGATTCCTTGGCTGGGGGGTCTCGTGATCATACATGCGTTGTTGTGGGAACCTGGTGTCGTGGCTCTAGTAGGTGCGGATCCGCCGCCTCGCTTGGATGGTGAACGGCCGCGCGCGGCTCCGCATGCCGCGGCACAACTACCGCGCACGCGATAGCCGCTCGGCTTACGGGTGTTGCGTGAGTTGATTCACTCGTAGTTCACTCGTGTCTCTCGTGTGTCCGCGCCCTCGGCCAGGGGGACTCTGCACTCTGGCCGTGCTGCGGTCGGGTGTTGCTTTATGGCCTTTGCACTGCCGGGCGCCGGGCCCGGGCTAAGGGTAAGGCCTAAGGCGGCCCGGGCGTTAACGCACGGTCGCGCGGCGGACGGCAAGCGCGCGCGCGCCGGGCCGCCCCGACCCGCCGGACGCGGCGCGGAACGATCCGCCGCACGCGCCACGCACCCCGCGCGCGGCGCGCGTGGCGCGGACCCGGGGCGTTACCGGATCCTGGGGCGTTACATGTGGCGTTCTCAGCTTCTCACTGACGGGGGATCTCTAGTTTGTGTGTTGTAGAGGAATACTCTATACAGTAATGCAGACCGGGAGACCTCGTACCATAGCGCCTTTATGGTCTCCAATTGATGGTCTCACTTAGGTCTCACCACCTGTAAGTACGCCATCACAAAGTCCATCACGTACCGTACACGCTTCGTATGCCTGGGGAAGACCCCCTCTCTTCTCGCCAGCACGTGTGCGCTGCCTTTTGGTCGACCTTTTGGCGTTGTTTACTTACTTACTTACTTACTAAGTCCATCACGTGGGAGGTACGCTGAACCCTTGGGTGTGTACCGTGCGTGCGTACCGAGGTAACTTTGGTCCCGCGGTAATCCCGCGGTCACCAAAAGCAAAGTACATGAGTAGCAAACTTTCGTAGATTCGTACTTGGACCGGATTGGGATTCGTTGGTATGTTCGTCAAAATCCAGAAGAGTAAGTAAGTAAGTAAACGCACGCCAAGTGGCAGCGTACACGTGGCGAGGGGGGTACCCAGGCAAGAGGCATGCAAGGGTACGTCAAAATCCGAAGAATCAAAATTACGCGCCTCGTCGGCCGTTTCTCGCCTTGAGCCCTGGCCTCGACAACTCGACAGGAAACTCGACAGCTACTCGACAGGCTACTCGACAGGATAGCTCGACAGACCTCGACAGACCTCGACAGCTACTGGACAGAACCGCCCTGACTCCATGCGACGGCGGCGTCAAGTGTCAAGCTCGACAGCTCGACAGCTCGACACACCTTGACAGACCTCGACAAACCTTGACACGAGGTCTAAGACTGGGTAAAGCCGGGTTACAAGAGCCCCACTCCTTCAAGGTGAAGGTTGATGGACCCACTCGTGGTCAACTACACAACTTCGTG
>PJAB01000640.1:0-22767 GCA_002887195.1 Chrysochromulina parva | reverse complement strand
AATCGGACGCAATCAGACGTCCATCACGATCCTTCAGAGGGCAGGCAGGGACACTGAGCTCACCTGCACTGACGCCGTCGCGAGCGCCTCCTCCGCGTCGCTGAGCGTCGTGCTGAGCGCCACCGCGACCGAGTACTGCTCGATCGCGAGGAGATCCAAGCTCGTCTTGCCTGCACCCGTCGGAGCGCCTACGAGCATCTTCTCATTCGAATCGAGCGCCACGCCCACGACGGCGCTCTGGAGCGCATGCTCAGGCAGCTCGATCATCTGGACCAGCCTCGGCTCGAGTCTCGTGGTTGGGGCGGGCGGCACCTGCACCTCCTCCCACCCCTTTCCGGTGCGCCGTACAGTTCCCTCTGGGAGTGCCTTGCCCAATCCGCTGCTGGAGGCGAGACTACGCAGCTGCGCGAGCGCCGAGTCGGGCGCGAGCGGCTTCGCCGCCTTCGCCGCCTTCGCCGCCTTCGCCGCCTCCTCCTGACGAAGCCGTTTCGTCGCCGGTTCGAATCCGGCCGCGCTCAGCCACTCGAGCTCGGCCGCGATCTCGTCGGGAGATCGCGTCTCATCGAGCGCGGCGCGGCGCTTCTCCTTGGCAAGTTTCGTCGCGTCCGTGCGCCTCTGCTCCTGCTGCGACTTGCCTAATTTGGACGTGGTGGTCAGCTTGCAACCAACGGGCGCTGTGTCGGGCGCTGCGGGGCCGCCGCCGGCACCTCCACTGCCACCCAGCCCGCCGCTCGAGCTCCCGTCCGCATCCGCATGCTCAGCGGCGGCGAGCAGCCGCTCCAGATCGTCCTTCACACGCACCCGTGCGGGCAGCACCGTCGCAATCAGCTCCAGCGCGCCGAGGCCGAGCAGGCTGAGCAGGTCACCCTGCAGTGCGTGACGAGTCGTGGTGGGCGCATGGGACCATCAGTTGGCCATCGGTGGCCATCAGTGGCAATCAGTGGCCATCGATGGCAAATCACCTGCAGTGCGTCCTCCTCCGCCGTATTGGAGTAGAGTTGCCCGAGGAGCGTTGCACTGAGCATATCCACCTCTGCGTCGGTCGCCACGCCACCCCTTTCCGGATTCGCATACAGATGCATGCGGCAGCGCTCGCGTACCCAACCGATGGTCCCTTCTGGCGAAGCGCCGCCGCCAGCAGCACCGCCGCCGCCATTGCTACCCCCAATGCCGCTGCCGCTGCCGCCGCCGTCGGCTGTCGCCGCCGCGCTCGCCGCCGCCGCGCTCGCCGGCGGCCTTCTGAGAGACTGCATTGCAAAGTTCGGGCAGCACGACGACGTGGTACGGCAGGCCGAGGTTGCCAGGGTTCGCGCTGAAGTGTCTGAAGTGCAACCTAATTTGGTCTCGACGGCAGGCAACGTAGGATAAGTCTGTTGCACAACTGTTGCTCACACCACCACCCCGGCTGCCTGAAGTATACTGACCGTACTCGCTCGCGGGGGCTACTCAATTCACTTGCCGGGGGGCGAGTGAGGTCGGCGCTCGTGGGAGGCGTCCCGCAGCGCGCAGCGGGGACGCGGACGGATAGGCTAACCGATAGGGTTGTGGCATTGAGATTTCGCAGCCGAGGCCGCGCCGCCGCCGCAACGCACGGAGGCACAAATGGAAATACTACGACTTCAGGCGCACTCTCCCTGACACGATCGATACGTGGAGCCCTCCGAGATCGACGAAAGGGACCCGGAGGGTAATCGAAGGGATATCGAGCCAGCCTGGTCCTGGCACTCCCCCACTCGATCTCTGCGCGCCCCTCTGGAGGGCGTGCCGTGGACGGCCGTGGGTCTCAGAGGAGGATCTTGTACTTCTCGGCGGGCGGCACGTGGTTGATGACCGTCTTGCCGTCGAGCGAGAGCGACGCGAAGATCCAGGCGTCGGCTGCCGACCACGCGACCGCGAAGACGGAGGTGTCGTGGTCCTCGAAGGCTTTGACGAGGCCGTCGGCCTCGCCGTCCGGATTCTCGGGTTCCTCGGCGTCGACGGCGGGCGGTGCCGACGAGACTGACTCGGCGCGCCAGAGCTTGACGAGGTAGTCTGTGCCACTCGAGAGGACAAGCTGGTCGTGGAATCGATTGTAGCACGCGCTTGTCGTCCAGTGCGAGTGAGCCTTTACAGAGAGCAGCGCGTCGCTCGGCTTGCGCAGGTCCCAGTACCGGATGGCGTAGTCGTCGCCGCACGAGAGCACCACATAAGGCTTGTTCGGGTTGTAGTCCACCGCACGCACGCGCTGCGAGTGCGCCTCCGCCACCGTGTGCGCCAGCTTCATCGAGCGCGTGTCGATGCTCAGCAGCGCGCCGCCGCAGCCAACGCCAAGCGAGTGCGCGTGGTGCGGGTCCCAGCGCGCGCAGCTGAAGCTCTTGCCCTCGATCGGCGGCGCCGTCGCCGCGCTCTCCGCCGTCGACGACGAGACAGCGCCATGCGCGAGCGTCACGAGCGAGAGCCGATTCCGGCAAAGCTCGACGATCTGCTCGGGGAGAACGGCGTTCCAGATGACGCCCAGGTGCTCGCCGAGCGGCGCCGCGCCCAGCTGCGCGAGCTCATCCAACTGTGAGAGCGGTGGCGGGCCCGTGGATGTCTCAGCAGCCGCTGCAGCTGCAACGCCCGTCATGCGCCAGAGGCTGGTCTTGAGCTCGGAGCCGGTCGAGTAGGTCGTGCACATCAGCTCGGCGTGCTCGGGTGCGGGGCACGTCGCGCAGCTCCACACCTCGTTCGGGTGCGCGAATGCCTTCAGGCACACGACCTCGTTCGTGTCCTCATTGAACTGGAGGACATGTACCTCGTTGTCGCCTTTGAGTTCGGTTGAGCCGACGACGAAACGTGTGCGGTCCGTGTCGCCTTCGAGCGCGACCAGCACGCGCGCCTGCTTGTTGGGCAGCTGGTACGACGAGACAGATGCCCCGCCGGCGGCCGCGAACATGTATTGAGGACAGCTGCGGAAAAAGAGCGTCGGACACACACTGCACGATCTTCACAGAGGGGTGTGGAGACACTTCACTACGACATCCCCCGCTAAAGAGCCACCGCGGGAGCTAAATGCTCGGCTTGAGATTTTCCTCATCTAACCTTTGAAAAATTTGACGAGTCCAGAGAACCTTCCTCCCTAACCGCAACGTCCGAAATCATCGCGGCGTCAAACCCTCGCCACGAAAGCCGTCCACGAACGAAAAAGGAAGCACATGTCCTTCTTGGCGTCCCGTTCGTCCCTGCAGCTCACCATCGACCTGAAGCACATCGCCTACGACTACGCCGACGCCATCGCGGTCCCCCGCAGCGCTATCTCGGACGCCCACTCTGCCACCGCGATCGGTGACGATGACTGTGGTGCCGTGGTCAACTGTGGTGCCATGGGCTGCGCGCTCTCGGACACACCGGGTTCAACGCCCTGCACGGCGGCAGTCTCGCCCATCGACCAGACTCCCAATGGCTCCCCGCCTGCCTCCTCGGCCAAGGCCGCGCGCGGCACCAAGTCCGCGTGGACCCCCGATGAGGACGCCCGGCTACTCACGCTCATTGCGCAGCATGGGCCCTCGAACTGGTCGCGCATCGCGGTCGATATGGTCAGCCGGATCGGCAAGCAGTGCCGCGAGCGCTGGCATAACCACCTCAGCCCCAACGTCAAAACTGACAGCTTCAGCGCCGACGAGGACCGCGCGATCATGGAGGCAGTCGCGGCACACGGCACCAAGTGGGCGGACATGGTGAAGCAAATCCCAGGACGCACGGACAATGCGATCAAGAACCGGTGGAACTCGACGACGCGCCGGATCGTGCGCCTGCAGGCGCGCTACGGCGGGCGCCTGCTCGGCCTGGGCGAGCTCGATTTGAACACGATGGACGCGTCGACGATCGCGAAGCACCTCCTCGTGCATGGCATCCCGACGGCGCCGCTGGAGGAGGAGCACCTCAAGACGGCGCCGAAGCGCAGCCGCAGCAGCAAGGGCGGTGACGCCGACGCCGACGCCGACGCGCCTGCCGACGCCGCCGCTGACGCTGACAACGGGGATTCCGACGGCCCCACGCCACGCTCAGCGAAACGGCCCCGTGGGTGCGCGGCCACGGGCTCTGCGCGGAGTCGCCCTCGCAAGGCGGCGGCGGCGACGAGCGGGCTCGAGCTCCTGCGAGCGGCGACCCTCAACAGTTTCCACGCCGAGGCCGGCGCGGGCCTCCGCATTGACGTGCAGAGCCCTCGGGGATTTACCCTCGACGCCCTCGCCGCGGCCGCGTGCTCCTCAGACAGCTCCGTGGAGGACTTGGAGGGCGAGTGTAGCCACGAGGGCAGTGCCCCTGGCGGCGCGCGCATCGCGCCCGGATGCCACAGTCCGCGAATGCTCGAGGCCGCGTTCGCGCTCGGCGACGTCAGCATGCTCAGCGCCTCCTCTTCATACCCGTCGGTCTGAGAGACTGAGACCGTGCGGGCTTTTCTGTTACTACTCTCTTCCTCTGCAACTCGTCTGCTGTTCAGTGTAGCATGGTGTGTGCAGCGGAGGCCGATCGTGGTGTTGTCAGTATGGCCCTCAGCAGCGGCGCACGTGCGCCGCCACGGGGAGACCCGGGGGGCGGGAACTTCAGACTGGCTTCAGTGCAACAGCGGTGCCCCGCGGCGCGGAGCGGCGACGGGCGAGGCGGAGGCATGCCCTCGCCCGCTCCATGCCGTGCCCGGACCCATTTGGGCTCGGGTCGTGCACGGCGGGAAGACGGCGGGCGGCCCCCCCCGGCCCCCGGACTCCTCGGCGGGGCGCACCCTGCCGACAGATGTTGACTAGATAGGAAAACTAAACCCCCGAATGCACCAACCGAACGCTGGGTGATACACGCGTCTGAACATACTCGTATCGTATCATGCAACTTAGAATCGCCAGGGCCCACCGGCCGAGCGCACCAGTAGACTTGACAGTAGACGGCTGACGGCTGAGAGGTTCACATGATGATCTGCGGTTCGAATACGGAGGCGTCCATCGACTTGTGTGGCAGGATGAGGGCGCCATTGATGCAGAGCTCGTCGTTGAGGTGCACATCCTCGCCGAGCACGCTCACCCCCTCGACGCGAGTCCAGCACCCAACGGTCGATCGCCATCCCAGGATCGAGTCGATCACGACGGCGTGCGCGCACACGCGGCAGCCCTCGAGCAGCGTGCACCGGGCGAGGCGCACGCCGTCCTCGATGACGCAGCCGGGCCCAATGACCACGTCCGGGCCGATCCGGCAGCCCTTGCCGATCGTCGCACTCTCCGCCATCACCACATTCCCATCGGCCGCCTCGCCAAGCGCCCTCGCGAGCTCCTCCGGCCGATGGTGCTGCAGGTAGGCGAGGTAGAGAGAGGTACCCATGAGGAAGTCGGGCGGCTTCTTGATGTTCATCCAGTAGCCGTCGAGGCGCAGTGAGTAGAGCTGCTCCTCCTCCGCCAGCCGCGGCAGCACCTCCTTCTCCATCGACATCGAGCGCATCGAGAGGCTCTGGAAGATGGTCGGCGAGAAGATGTACACGCCCGCGTTGATCAGGTTGCCCGCAAAGGTGCGGCCGTGCTCGACGAAGCGATCAACAAGGCCGGTCTCGTGCGGCACGACGACGCTCTTGCCATACTTAGCCGGCTCGTCCATACGCGTCACCATGATCGTCCCCACCTTGCCGTGCGCATTGTGGAAGTCTAGGAGCGAGCGCATGTTGAACTCGCACGCGATGTCGCAGTTGAGCACAAAGAAGGGCTCGCCGTCGTCGAGGAGGTCCTGCGCGAGCGCGAGCGGACCCGCCGTCCCGAGCGGTTCCGTCTCCTGCGAGAGCGTGATCTTCACGCCGAAGTCCTGGTGCTTCTCGAGGAAGTCGGCCATGATTTCCGCCCGGTAGTTGATCGCGAGCACCACCTCGGTGACGCCCGCGTGCTTGAGCATCTTCATGTGGTGGAGCAGCTGCGGCTGATTGCCAAACTCGATCAGGGGCTTCGGCTTCGAAAGCGTGAGCGGGCGCAGCTGTGGTGCGGGCGAGAGAGAGAGCGGCGGGTCAGTGGCGCCTCATCTCCACGTTTCAGGGCCGGCGCAACGCGCTGCATGTGCGCTCTAGTGCGAAGACATGCGACGCTCACACCTGCGTGCCGAGGCCGCCCACGAGGATGAGGCCCTTCATCTTTTGAGTCCGGCTCTGTGCTCTTCACGCGCTGATAGCCCTTTGGCGGCACAATGGTTTGCGCGCTACCCGCGCACCGATCTCTGGACGTGGGTCTCCGTGCCAACCTTCACAGGGTCAGACGGAACCGTGACCGAAAAAACCCAAACTTTGACGTCACCAATGGGTTCTCCAAACCCTTCGGCGGCGCACAGCTCGATCCTCGAAGGGTCAGAATCCAGAGATTGCCTCTGCCCACATGCGCGAGAAGTCACGCGCCCGTGCGGAGAAGTTCGCCTACCGCCCGCCTGGTGCGCCTGCGCCTGCACCGAAGCTAACCCCGAGGAGGAGCAGCGTGAATCTCGGCGAGAAAGAGGATGGCAAGCTGCCCTCGCCCCAGCCCACGCCTAGGCCCACATCCACGCCCCGGAAGGCGCTGAAATCGTCACGGACAAAGGAAAGCAAGACGTTCCTCAGCCTCTCTCCTCGCCAAAATCCGATGGAGATCTTGCCCGCGCCAGCGCCAGGGGTGCGCGCGGGAGCGCCAGGGGCCGACCCGGACAACCACCCCTCGCCCGCTCCTTCTCTTGGCGTGCCGCCCTCCATGGCAGAGGCCCAGCTGGCCCAGGTCAACGCGCTCACTCGAGAGGCCCAGCTGGCTGAACTCACCCGCGTCGTCGAGAACCTTGAGCGAGCCGTGAGCGACAAGATGAGGAGCGCCGGTGCGCTCCAGCCTGCGGCAGCGACCGGTGTGGGTGCGCAGCTGGGGGTCACCCCGAGCGAGCGCGGCGCTTCTCGCGGCGCTCTGAGCGACGCGGAGCGGCGGGAGCTGCATGAGCTCCGTGCTCGTGTGCCTGCGTTGGCATTGGCCTCCGCCACCGCATCGGCCTCGAGTGAGGAGGCGAGCTCGCTCAGGGCGCAAATGGGAGCACTGCGCGCTGAGGTCGAGCAGCTGCGTGCAGCGGCCGCCGCCGCACAGGCCGCCGCCGCACAGGCCGCCGCCGTACAGGCCGCCGCCGCCGCAGAGGCCGCTGGCGTGTCGGCCAGCGCGCGATTGCCTGGCGCGCCCTCGCCCGCGGCGCCTTTGGCAAGGTCAGAGCTCGAGGCCTTGCGGCGCGAGAATGCGGAATTGCTGGCGCAGATGGCGGGGATCGAGCCACTCCGGCGCGAGAATGCGGAATTGCTGGCGCAGATGGCGGGGATCGAGCCACTCCGGCGCGAGAATGCGGAATTGCTGGCGCAGATGGCGGGGATCGAGCCACTCCGGCGCGAGAATGCGGAGTTGCTAGCGGAGATGGAGCAGATGGAGAGCCGATTAGGCGAGAGCGAGCTGCTCGAGGGTGCGAGGCGCGAGTTGCAGGCGGTGCGCTCGCTCACGGCGGAGTCTCAGCGCGAGCTCACGCAGGCCCTCGCCCAAATCTCGATCCTCGAGATGGAGATTGCGAGCCTCAAGGCCGGGGGCGCAGGGCGGCGGGCAGCAGCAGGCGGCGGCGGCGGCGAAGGCGAAGGCGGCGGCGAGGGCGGCGGCGAGGGCGGCGGCGAGGGCGGCGGCGAGGGCGAGGGCGGCGAGGGCGGCAGGGGAGTGCGCCTGAGCCGCACGTCGTCTTCGTTGCGCACTCGCCCTCGCGACGTGCAGCGAGAGCGAGAGCTTTTCTACGCATGCGGCTACGACATCGCCACCAAGCAGTACGCGACGCCGAACCTCGAGGCGGTGCGCGCCGCGTTCCAGGGGGGCTTTGTGGGCGTCAACTGCCGCGACAACACGGGCGCTTCGCCGCTGGCGCACGCGGCGTGGGTGGGCCACGAGGAGCTGATTGCACTGCTCATCGAGCGCGGCGCCGACCTCGACGCCGAGAACCTTGATGGCGCCACGCCACTCCACTACACCGTGTACAACAACCAGCCGCGTGCCGCTGCGCTGCTCCTCACGTGCGGAGCAGATCCCGCGGCGGCGCTCGAAGACACGGTGGCCGTGGCCAAGCCCGAGGTGCTCGCGGTGCTGCGCGCGGCCCAGGCGGGCAAGGTGCACCCGCTCCTTGTCGCCGCGAGACGAAAGGCTCAGGATTGGAACTTGACCCGGACTCCCCGCCGCTGAAAGTTGGTCCTATTTTTTGGCAGACCCCCATGTCCATGTATCTCCATTTCATCTCAAAGTTGGAGTTTCGCGCCTGCAACGCTCGTCGTCGAGAACTTGTGAGAAGCCAGGAAGTTTCCCTTTTTTTTTGTTGCTTGGAAACTGGGGGGAAGATGAAATTGATCATCAAACCACTGGAATCGACGAGCGCGAATCTCAAACAGCAATTTTAACCGGCGATCTCTTTTTTCATCAGCGAATCCGTCTCAAGATTCAGCACGTCGACCTCCCGGTCTCATTAAGATGTCACTCTCCGTCGCACAGAAGGCAGCGCTCAAGGCGACCGCCGACGCCCTCTCGGCGCCCGGCAAGGGCTTCCTTGCCTCCGATGAGTCGGCTGGCCCGTGGCTGCGTGCCGGCCACGTCGAGGCCGCCAAAATCGCCGACACGGCCGAGTGCCGCGCCGCCTACCGCTCGATGCTCTACACCACCCCGGGGCTGAGCGAGTACATCTCGGGCGTGATCCTGCACGTCGAGACGCTCTTCCAGAAGGACAAGAACGGCAAGCAGCTCGTTGACATGATTACCGAAAATGGCATGATTCCCGGCATCAAGCTCGACAAGGGCTACACCAAGACGGGCATCTCGGGGACTGCTACTGGCCCTCTCGGCCACCCGGAGACGTGGTGCATGGGCATCGACGACCTGCCCAAGCGCGCGGCCGAGGCGTACGCGCAGGGCGCGCGCTTCGCCAAGTGGCGCAACGTGCTGCAGATCGATCCGGAGAAGGGTCTCCCTTCGGATCTCGCCATCGAGATCTGCGTTCAGAACCTGGCGCAGTACGCGTCCATCTGCCAGGCGGCCGGCCTCGTCCCGAGTACGTGCCCGCCCCGCGCCTCTTATCCCCCCACAGCCTCCCTCCTGTGTGCTCCCGCGCCGCCCGCTCGCCCGCTCGCCCCGCGACTGCCGGCCCGGCGAGACGCCGCCCCTGCGTTACCACCTCAAAATCCGAGCGCGCCCGAATCGGCCGCATGCGCCCCGCATGCGCCCCGTATCGGCGGCGCCTCAGGACACGCGCGCGCGTGAGCCCGCTTCTCATGAACTGCGCGGATGC
Source organism: Chrysochromulina parva (assembly GCA_002887195.1). NCBI lineage: Eukaryota > Haptophyta > Prymnesiales > Chrysochromulinaceae > Chrysochromulina > Chrysochromulina parva. The sequence goes on along the minus strand of PJAB01000640.1, from coordinate 13,485 downwards.
TGCGTGCTGTGCGCAGTTGTTGAGCCGGAGATCGTGCCCAACGGCTCCCACTCGATTGGGGTGTGCGCGGGGATCACTGAGCGTGTCCTTGCCAAGCAGTTCGCCGCGCTCGCGCTGCACAAGATCTACCTGCCCGGCTGCCTGCTCAAGCCCAACATGGTCAAGAATGGACTCACGGGCCCGAAGGCGTCCAAGGAGCTGGTCGCGAAGCACACGATCGAGACGCTGCTCAAGACGGTACCTCCCGAGCTGCCTGGCATCTTCTTCTTGTCGGGCGAGACTTCCCTCGATGAGGACAACGAGGAGACGGCGACCATCAACCTGAACGAGATGCATAAGCTGTACAAAGACCTGCCCTGGTCGGTCTCCTTCTCCTTCGGCAAAGCTCTCCAAAAGACGTGCATCGTCACCTGGATGGGCAAGGAGGAGAACAACGCCGCCGCGCAGACAGCCCTGACCAACCGCTCCAAGGCCAACTTCCTCGCCGCCAAGGACGGCAGCTACGTGGCGGGTTCGTGCGCCAGCATCGGCGCCGATGGCAACATTGAGATGAAGGGCGGCGCATACTAAACGAGTGCTGCCTTGCTAAGGGCCTGCGGAGCTGCTCGCCCATTACGGCGCCACTGTATGCATAGCATGGCCCGGTTTGCGGCGGCCGCGGGTCGCAATGGTGCCCTGCATTGATGCATTGCATCAATGCATGGTGCGCTCTCTCTATGAAAGCAATCTCGCAGAGGTGCTCTCGGTGCAGTGGAGGGCCTTCGTATGAGCTATGAGGTATCCCGGTCCGCCTTGGTGTGAGCGAGACTTCGATGCATGTTGGGACAGGGAGGGACCGAGGAGACGCACGTACAGTTGTCGAGTCGACCATGATTATTAAGTTCATGAATCTCCGCGCCTACAAGTTACCGACCCGACTCGGAGCGCCTACAAAAGTACACGTGACACCGACCCGCTCGCTCCCGCCGGCCAGCACGACACAGCTCATCAGCTGGGGGGGCCACTAAAAGTCGTAAGTGACTAACTAAGTGGGTCCACCACTGAAAAAGACGGCGCGGCGCGGCCGACGTGCCGTTCCCGTCGTGTGCGGCCTTGTGCTCGTGTGGTCGAGGACGGGGAGTGAACCTTTTTAGGCGCCGGCCTGGACGGCCGTGACTTGTCCGCGAACGCGTGCCTGCGTCCCGCTGCGTTCAACGATAACGGCGCGAGGGCGCGAAGGCGTGCATCTCGCTCAGTCCATTTCATTTCGCTGCTCGGCTCGGTTCCGTTTACGACAGGTTTTCACAGCTGGCAGAAGGGCACCCTGTGAATTGATCGCAAATGCCGAAGTGGGTGCTGCCCGTCGCTGCGGGCGGCGCGGCGGCGGCCGTGGTGCTGTATGTCGCTTACAAGCGCATGAGCAAGGAGCTGACGTACACCGTGCTCAAGCTTGAAGACAGCACCACCACCACGGCCATCATTGAATCCTTCACGTCGGATCCCAAATTCCAGGCACTGGCAAATGCAGAGACGGCGGATATCCTGAAGCGCGACGCAGAGGATGACGATAAGCTGGCTGCAGGCATCAAGATGGCGATTGCCAAAGGCGTCCTTGCGGCCAACCCACCAGTTGAGCCACTGACAAAGATTGATGTCCTCGGCAAGTCGGCGGATGCGGTGGCGAGCATGATCATCGCAAAGCTGGGCGATGCGCCGCAGAAGGGCTGCGGTACGCCAGCAACTCGCCGTCGCCAGCCGCCTGCCGGACTACCCCTCAGGCCTCACGGCGCCGCTGCTGCTGCTCGAGTCCCGACACCCGCGCAGTGTTCATCCTGCAGGGGCTCTCTGGCACCGGCAAGGGCACGACCGTCGCCAAGCTGCAGTCGACCCTACCGAAGGCTGTCGCGTGGTCGAATGGGAACGTGTTCCGCTCGCTCACGCTGCTGGCGGTGACCAAGTGCGAGCAAACGGGCATCGCCTTCGGCGAGGCCGCCCTCACGCCTGCGCTGCTCGGCGAGTGCATGAAGTATCTGCACTTCGGCAAGTTCAAGAATGGCGACTTTGACATCAAGATTGAGGGGCTAGGCCTCTCGCTTCTCGTGTCCGAGGTAGCCAATACGACGCTCAAGGAGCCCAAGGTGGGCAAGAACATCCCGACCGTTGCCAAGATGACCCAGGGAGAGGTCATTTCATTCGCCGCGGGCGCGGCCGAGCAGATGCGCGCCGACGGATTCAACGTCTTGATGGAGGGTCGCTCGCAGACCCTCGACTATGTGCGCACTCCCCATCGGTTTGAGCTGACATTGAGCGAGCCCAACCTGATCGGCATGCGCCGCGCTGCACAGCGCATGATGGGCGAGGCGCTCAAGGCGCTCAAGGCGGAGGCCGAGCCGACGCCCGCGCGTGTGCGCTCGGCGCTCGCAGCGGCGCTTGCTGCGATGAGTTGCTAAGAGTCCGCCCACTTGGTGCACATTCATATGATTGCCGTGCAGTACGTGGGATTGGCCGCTTTTCCAGCACTCCAGGGCCGCGGGCAGATTACCCAGATTGCAGATTGCTCACGTTCTCTCTACTACCAGCGAGGGGAAGGAAAAGCGGCGGCGTAAACGCAAAGCCGATCGGTCTACGGTCACCCACCGTATCGTGTGTCACTGTGTCCTGCAGCCGTTCTTGTACCGGGTACGTACCGTCTCCCGTGTGTGTCCCGGCTCCCCGCACCTACTTGTCTCGTTTCACATAAGTCGACACCCAAGACACCGGGCCGGCGTACATACGGATGCGGTTCCCACAGTAGCTCTTCACACCAGGACTTGTTCACGCTGCCGGCTCATCGCTCCGTTTGTCGAACATATGAAGCCCTTCTCGAGCGTGATCGACGCCTACAATCTGAGCTGCGACGAATACCAATGCAAGATACCACCAAGTAAAAACCTGGCTTCATATGAAAAGACCTTCCAGGAAGCGCTACAGCGCTCGTTGCCACCTGCAGTCCCTTGCCCTACCGCGCTTCTCATCGTAGCGAGCGACAAGCCGCTGCCAGCAACCAACCTGCTCCGCCGGAGCGCCAATGCACTTGGAGTCCCACTGGCCGTGCCATACCTACCCCAGGGCGCCCAGGCGCTCCGCCGTCGCGTCTACAATCATACGCTTAGCGCGATGGGCGCGTGCCCCGATACGGCGGTGCTGCTCGTCGACGCGTTTGACACGTATCTTCGTTGTAATGCTACTGAGATCAGACGGCGGGTGAACAGCTTCGGGCCCGGTGCTGTGATCGTCTCAGCCGAGAGGTTGTACACCTTCCAGAAAAGGGCGGATAAGCATCTCTGGGATGAGCTCGGCAGGCCCAGTGTCTACCGCTACGTCAATGGCGGTGGCGTCGGTGGTTTTCACATAGCTCTCTCCAAGTTTACGCGCGCAGCGGCCGCCGAGGCGCCACCGCCATACACGTCGTACTTCAGACTGATGTCAGGCAGAAGCGATCAAGACCCCATCGCGCGGCTCGTGCTTCGCGACGCAAACGCCACAAAAGACCGAAGCCTTGGCAGCCGGCTCGATTACAACGCGAGCCTGTTCCTCACATTAACGGGGTCCGACTGGAATTCAACCCTTGCGGTCAAGAGTGTTGAGCGATTCAACCCCTGCATTGTGCATGTGCCCAATAAGAACTACCGGAAGACGCTGCACGATACATATCATAATGGTACTACTACTGTTCAATCTGTAACGACTATAATCTGAAATCTCAATTGTCTCAATCACTTCTGATTCGTTACTGAGAAACGAGGCGCGCGAGAGAGGCTCTACGGCCGGGTTTGGGGGCACTGCAACTGGGGCACTGGAGAGTGCGAGCTTCAGGCTTTGACGCGACGGTCCCTTGAAAGCGAAGTTGCGCTAATGCGGTTATATGAAATGTAAGTTGATCACGAGGATCGAAGAGGTCCGCGTTCGTTAGAAACTGCCCGCGCACGTGACACATAGACACTGACACTGTGCCTTCACTCTCGCAGCACTCCCCCCCATGTCTTTCCAGAAGGGAGCATTTGGGAGCATCGCCATCGCTGCAACCCCTATTCCTCTTCCAGAAAGGAGCGTCGTTGCGCTCCCCCCACTTTCTTTTGCGAGGCGCGCGCCTCGTAGAGGGCGCGCAGACTCGCCATCCTGCGCGCTGATGCGCGGGATCTGAATTGTACGCCAGTACGCGGCTGGCGGCACTGGCCGTCGCTCGCGTCTCCATTGGGCACGGGAGCATGCCCCGTGCTTTTGGGAGATAGAGAATTGGATGCGTGTGTTAGTACGGAGCTATATCGTTGGGGGGGGGGGTACCGGTAAGATCGTGTGTGTCCCGGCTCCCCCCGGTGTCTTTTTACCGGTAAGATCGTTATCTTTTTACCGGTAAGATCGTTCACGAGTTTCATGAAACCGCGTCGCGATCCTACTGGCTCGCACTTCCAAACCTCCCCACACTCTCTCGTGTGCGGTATAAATCCATGCAAACCTCCCCGTTCTCTGGCCGTGGCATCACCATTGTTCATGGCCATCGGCACACGTGGGAGTATGCGGAGCAAGCAAAGGTCTTCCACCTCTCCAAATCTCATTGGCTCGTGAACTCGAGCGACTTGCTGCTTGTGACTAATGCGAATGGCTCAGCGACGGCGCAGGCTGTTTTGAGCGCTCACCTCGCATACTACCCACATCGCAGCAAAGCTGTCAGCACCCCATCCAACCGGGGCGGCTTCACATGTGGCAGCCTTGACGCGTTGGCCGACCTTGCACCGCTTTGGCGAGACGCCGCGTATCTGCTCTTCCTCCACCCGGATGTGCTCCTCACGCGATATGCCGTGAGTACGATTGGGCTGCTGATGGCTTCCTACCGCGATGCTGCCTTCTTCGTGACTCGATTCATGGATTCGAGTATTGAATTTGACACGGACTTTTTCGTCGTACGGCCACCGTTGCTTCAGGGCGCAAACCCTTTCGAAGGCATGTGCAGCTGCAGGCCTCCATGTGGGAAGCCACGGCACAATCCCTCGGCGAAGCCGGAGAGGCAACTGGCGAGCACGCTAAACGCGTCCTCGTTTAAGCGAGTCGAGATGTGCGCCCGTTTCAGCTTCAATCGCATGCCAGACGCGCTCGGTGTGCTTCACGCACACACACCTAAGGAGGCCGCCGCTGCGCTGGTCCATGACCAGCCGCCGTCGCCTAGACCTACCTGTGACGTGCGCGTCGTGGATTCGCGACCGCCCTTGCAATCGCCGCCGCTTGGACGGCGCGTGGCTTTCATCGATTTGGGCGCCAATTGTGGCAATAGCCTTCATGCTGTGAAGCAAATGGTGCCAGCCGTTGCCACAGCGACTGAAGTCTACCTCTGGGAGGTCAGCCCTCGGATTGTACGTGTGTGGCTCGAGCCGCTTGCCTCTGCAGACCCGCGTGTCAAAGTCATCGGCAGACCCGTAGCCGCATCCACGCGGAATATTACCTACCGGCTGGACGACAACGAGTTTGGATTGGACGACGCCGCGTGGAAAGCGCGATTCCCCTGTAGGCAAAAGGCGGGATTCCCGCACCAAGCCGATCTCTGGTTTAACTTTAGGGCGAAGTGGCATGGGGCCGGGCGGAACTACACTGTGGCCACCATGAGCTTCCTGGATTGGTTTACGGATCTTGGCTTTTCTAACGAGGACGAGGTCTATGTGAAAGTGGATATCGAGGGCTCAGAGTTTGAAGTGATGGAGAGCTTCATTGCTCAGCCCGAGATGTGCAAAGTCGTCTGGTGGGGCATTGAGTGGCATGCGGATCGGGCGCAGGCCTCAGGGCTGCTTGATGGCCTTACGCCTGTTGGCTTGACAGGCCTCGAATATGCGGCAACCATCATCAAAAAGTTCCTTGTGCGCGTCAAAGAGTGCAGCGAGCAGAGGTCCAGACCAATTCCTGTGGTCAGTTGGAAATGAGCCTGAAACTCCACACTCAGGGGATGGGCTCCAGGAGATGGGCTCGGAGGTGTCGTGAGCCGCCAAGAAACGTCAAGCACTCCAGGGCCGCGGGCAGATAAACCAGATTGCAGATTGCTCACGTTCTCTCTACTACCAGCGAGGGGAAAAGCGGCGGCGTAAACGTAAAGCCGATCGGTCACCCTTCTATACCGTATCGTGTGTGCCTGTCCTGCAGCCGTTGTAGGTATAGAGTGTGCTGTAGTAGGGTATAACTTGACTTCTCCTTGCATGCAAATCATGTCACCCGAAGCCAATTTGTCGACCCTACCGGTAATGACCAAAAAGGAGTTTTGAGAGAGATTGTGCTGGACGGCCGTCATGCTGGACGGCCTCGACAATGAGTCGCTCGATTCACCAGTCGAAGAGAATTCTTCGCCCCAGTTCTCGCGAAGCGCTTTCGTCGCAAAGCCGTCGGGCACACCAAAGAGCTATCAGGTCCAGAAGCGAGCCCTTCACGAGACAAAGGCGAAGCTCGATTGCGCTCGCAAGGATCTGGCACTGAAAGATCAGGCGGCGATCGCCGCAAACGACATGCTGTACGACCTGCGAGCGAAGCTGTCGGAGGTGTCGTCGGCCGCCAAGAAACGTCAAGCCGACGCCGCTGCGCGAGAGGCATCGCTCGAGGAGAGCTTGCAACTCGCGCAGCAGCGGCTCGCAGAGGAGAAACATCGCGCGGCCAAGTCACTCGAGGACCAGTCGCGCAGCCGCGCTGCACTCGCCACGGAGCAGGCTGCACTGGCAAGCACGTCTGCGGCCAAGGAGGCCGCTCTCGAGCGCTGCCTAATCGACGAGCGCAAGCAGCGGATGCGGGCAGAGGATCGTGAGCAGGCCGAGCGGGCGGCCAGGGCGCACGCGGAGGCGGAGCTAGCGCACGCGGTGGAGCGCGGGCGCGCCGAGATGAAGGCGCGGCTCTTGGAGGCGCAGCGTGGGCACGAGCTTGCAAAGAGTGCCCTTGAGGCTACAAAGCTCGAGCTCTCTTCCCTCTCAGACAAGTCGCTCACATTGGCGAGGCAGGTTGATGACGGCACGCGAGCGTTGGCAGAAGCAGCCAGACGTGAGGCGGCCGCCCAGAGCTCGCTCGCGGCGGTGCAGGCGCAGCTGAGCAAGGAGCGGCATGAGGCAGGCGCGTTTCGCGACGCCCAGCAAGCGGCCATTCGAAAGCACGCTGAAGCACAGGAAGCTCTCGCGCAAGCGTGCTCGAGGGGCGAGGTGGCGGCGGCGCAGGCGGCAGAGCGGCTTGAGGTCTCTGAGGCGGCGGCGCGCGTGGCGTGGTCGGCAGCGGAGACGGCGAAGGCGAGGGCGGCCGAGGCATGCGCGCGCCGAGAGGCGATGCAAACGGAACGTGACGCCGCCTCGAGCGCTGAGGCGGGGCTGCGCTCGAGGATGGAAGAGCTCCTCGCCAAGATGAGCTTTGCGGAGGATCTCGGCCGCAATCTCGAATCGAGCCGATCAGCTCTCAACGCGGCGGCGGCGCGCGAGCAGGCAGCCGAGGCGGCGCGTGCTGCTGTGGACGCGGAGCTGGTGGAGGTGCGAACAGCGTTACGACTCGAGACTTCGAAGCTCGTCGAAGCTCGAACGATGCTGGAGAGCACTGCAGCGGAGCTCGACGGGAGATTAGGCGCGCTCGAGACGGCGGCGACGCGAGGGGAGCTGCTGGCCGAGCGGCTGGCAGAGGCAGAGGCGCGGCTGGCCGAGAACGCAGCGGCGCTGCACGCGCGTCACGCCGACGTGGACGAAATGGGACGTGAGCTGACCGACACGAACGCCAAGCTCGTTGCTGCAGTGCAGAGCGCAGCCGACGCCCAGCGGGAGCGGAGTGCGATCCAGGAGAAGCTCGATACAGCGCTGCTCGAGGCCGCCGAGGCGCGTCACGCCGTCGCCACGCTCGTGCTACGCGAAGTCAGCGTCGTCAGCGGCGCTGCTGGGCGCTCCAACGGTCGATCGGGCGGCAGCTACCCGGGCGGGTCGGCGCAAGAGGAGGCAGATGGGCAGCGGCTTCGGGCGACGCTCGTGCGTCAGGAAGCGGAGCGTGAGATGGCAGCGGCGCTTGAGCGCGAGGGGAAGCTCAATGAGCGGGTGCAGGCCGTCCTCGGTGAGACTGTCCTGCTCAAGGGCGAGAGGGATCTGGCCCGTGCAGAGGCGGCCGAGGCCAAGAGACGTGCAGCGGAACTCGAGCAGTTGGCGGCCGAGGAGCGGATGCATGCTGCCAAGGCGCAGTACTCGCTCAGCACGCGTGAAGCCGAGTTGCAGGCCGCGCGCGAGCAGGCCGAGAACAGCGCGGCGGCACGCGTGGTGGAGGCGGTGGCGACGGTGAGGAAGGAGCTCTACGAGCGGATCCTCGGAGCCGAAGAGCGCACCACGAAGAGCATCGAGCAAGCAGCGACCCTCGAGAGGCGGGCCGCTGAGATGCAAGCGTGCCTCTCGAGGCGCGAGGCCGACTTGGAACAAGGGATCCTCACCACGGTGCGCGCGCACGCCGAGGTGCGCGCGGTCGAGGCACGCGCCGCTGCGGCCGAGCAGCGCTTCGCGAATGATCGGCTCGCAGCGCACCGGTCGCAGCTGGAATGGGCCTGCGAGCGAGAGAGGGAGATGAGAGCGGCGGCGGCGGCCGAGCTCGAAACGGCGCGAAAGGAGACGGTCAGCTATGAACGGAAGCTCCTCAGGGCGAGCTCGGAGATGGAAGCGTGGCGGCGCAAGGCGAATGATCTCGAGGCGCAGATGAATGATCTCGAGGCGCAGATGGCGCTCGCGCAGGCAGCGGCCGCAAGGGCCGCGAGTGAGGCAGTGACAAGCCTGAAGCAAGCGGCCATCGACACGGCGACGGCTGTGGCTGACGCAGAGGCTGCGAGGGCGGAGGCTGCGAGGGCGGAGGTTGCGAGGGCGGAGGCTGCTGCTCGTGCCGAGGACCTCGCCGTTACCGGAGCCGCCGCCCCGGCGGCCGTGCTGGCGGCTCCGGCTCACGCTTTGGATCTGCTGCTGGCGGCGGCCAGGGGGGACGTGCGTCAGGACACGCGCTCTATTGCGACCGCAGGGACGAGTGCGACCGGTGCGGGAGCGGGGTTAGCATGGAGTGCGGCGACTTCTCCTTGTGGAGCTGTGGGGACTTCTCCTTGTGGCACAGCTGTGGGGACTTCTCCTTGTGGCACAGCTGTGGGTGCGCATGTGCCGCGTGCTGTCTGCGCCTCTCCCGAGCGCCCTGAGCGTCCGTCACTCGGAAGGTTCCTCGCGGCGGCCGGTCAGCCACTCGCGACGCTGGTGATGAGCTCACTGTCCGACGAGGACGTCGCCGGAATCTGCAAGCGGGAGGGCAGGACCCCTCGGCGTATGCGTGAGCGAGAGGTGTTGAGGACTGCGCCGCCCAGATCGCCAAACCCAGGGCCGTCGCCGGGCAAGGGGGTTGGTGAGCGCCTCGTTGAACGTACGCCTGGGCGCACTCCTCGCCCCCGGAGGGCATCACCACGTGCGGCATCTGGATCAGGGTCGCCTCGCAGCTGACGACACGGATCGGCCCCGCGGTAAAGGCCCCAGTGCCCTCCCGCGGCGCGGCGTTAGTGAGCCCAGCCTGCTTGGGGGGGCCGCCAGACTCCTCTCTGATAGCACGGCATGTTATTCTCTCTACTTTGGAAGAGGGACACTAGCGCTAAAAAGCAGCGGCAGCCAGTACGGCGGGGCCGGGGTCGGTTGGGGCTGAAAGCGCGCAGCGCGCTGTACTCGCGAAATGTATGGGGCCCCCACAACGCAAGGTGGGGGTAGGTGAAATTTTGTATTACGTTTATTTAGTAGAGCTAGTAACAGTAAAACGAGACTCGAGAGCTGTACAAGCGGACAACGGTCAACGCGAAACAATTATAAACAGCACGTCGACGTACGTCGACGCAGTCGAGACGAGATGGGTCATACTACGGAGAAATAGCAAAGACGAAAGATAAGAGCGATCAGTGTCAAGCGATGAGTTTCACAGTTGCACAGTTCCACGCGCGCCACACGCACCTCGCACGCCCGGCGAGCGGCGTCACGCTGCTGCGTCAGTTCCGTCAGTGTCACGTCGTGTCCGCCTCCTCCCGGCTTCGTCGCTGCACGCTGGTGCGCACCTGCGCAAAAAAAGTACATGCATGTATGCTGTTCGCCAAAACTGGCTGCCAAATAAATCGCAAAATGACTACTTATGTAATGTGTCGGGCGTACACAGGTCGAGCAGGTCACACCTAATTGTAACCAAATAGCCTACAACCATGCGCTACACTCTATCCACATCGACCCCGAAGCCTACAGCTACACTTCGCCCGTCCGGGGCACCCGCCCGTCCGGGTCCGCGCACGCGCGCGCGCCCGCCCACGCACTCCTGATTTTGATCCTCGCAGTCACCCACGCGCGCTCTCGGTGAGGCACTATGGCGTCGAGTTGTCGCTTCAGTATGGCGTCGAGTAGTCGCTACACTATGGCGTCGGGTAGTCGCTACACTATGGCGTCGGGTCTTTTCCCTACCGGGCTCATGGTGTCCATGATGCTCATGGTCGCGAAGGACGTGGCGTCATTCCCGCCGGCCGAGGCCGAGCTTGACGAGGACGAGGCGCCCTTCTTGCCGGCCGAGGCCGAGCTTGACGAGGACGAGGCGCCCTTCTTGCCGGCCGAGGCCGAGCTTGACGTGCAGACCGTGGGTATGCCGGTCTCCACCTTGATTGTCGGCAACCTCGCGCGGATCGACAACCTCGCGCGGCGGCCCCAGCAGTTGCCAAAGCAGAGGCCGAAGATCATGCCGGCGCTAGTGACCTGGCTTGTCTTCGCCGTATGGGGCGCGACGCAGCACCCTGTGGTCCAGCACGAGAAGCAGCTGGCATAGAGCGCGAAGATGGACGCGATGATGTTGCAGATGCCCGGCGAGAAGAGGTCGAAGGCGGTGTTGACAAACTCGACGAGGCAGCCGCATGCGATGCCAAATTTCTCAACCAGCTCCTCATCGTCAAGCAGCAGCGACTCCAGTTCCGTTATAATTGTGGGGTCGGCACCAGTGGTCATCGCGTTCGACATCGTTGTGCGGGTATCATAGAGATGTTGTTCGAGCACGGGCAGAGTGATCTCGCAGATGGCGGTGACCACTACCCCAGCGTTGGTGGCGCCGCCTTCTGGTCCTGTGCGGGCTGTGCGAAACGTCAAGTTTTGAATGAGCGGGGCCAGGGCCGTGGCCACCACTCCGATGACGAAGCTGAAGATGATGAAGATGTACGTGATCAGCAGGAAGAACTTGGAGCAACCTGCGTGGTGTCCACAGGCACACAGGCTCGAGAGGAACATGAAGAGGGCGGCAAACACGCCGGGCACGACCACAGCCTCGCTGAGCAGGACGAGGTTAGGACGCAAAGGCTCGATCAGGTCGAGAATAGGTCCGATGCCCTCGGTCGCCACATGCATGTCCGCCGACGCCGAGTTCCTCAGGTCATAGATCTGGTCGAGGATGCAAATGATGGCGTCCGTCACCGCGAGCATTGTGTGGTACAGCATGCCCATCGAGACGAGCAGGAAGATGCACGCAATGCCCGTGGTCCAGGCCCAGCCGCTGATCGCGTACGTGGAGCAGCATCCCGTCGAGCAGCATCCGCGGTAGGGCACCTCCTCGCTTGCCGACTTGTCGGCATTGCTGGGCGCCTTGCGCGCTTGCTTGGCGCAGCTGGAGCCGAGGACGCACCCGGTAGTGCACAGGATCAAGGAGGCGACAGCGTAGATGATGGGGCTGGCGAAGGAGAGGACCCCCCCCGAGCCCGTGGTGGGTGCCACGGAGACGGTCGGGGCCGAGGTGGCATTCACACCCAGCTCCGACTGGAACGTAGGAGAGTTCCAGTCGCTCATGAGCGTGGCCCCCGCCGAATTGGCCGTCGCCTGATCGGGAAAGAAGGCCGTCACGGTGACGACCATCGAGCCCTGGAGGAGGGTCATGGCGATCTCTTCCAACGGAGGGCAGCCGCCGCCGTGCGAGCAACTTTGGTAGAGGCTGTTGCGGATTGTGGTCTTGATCATATCACGCTCTGCGGGGAAGAGGTCCTCAGGGTTCTGCGCCGCCGTGAAGCGGATCTGGAGCATCGCGTTCGCTTCCAAGATGCTTGGGGAAAGACCGCCGGATAGATGCACGATGTCCTGGGTTAGGAGGAAGGAAATCCACCATTCGCCGGAGGACTCCGAAGACTCAGTCGGCGGGCCGCAATCCACGCAGTCGGAGCCGTGGGCGCAAATCGTATACTCGGAGCCGTGGCCCCCGTCATCGCACATGCCGTCGAGAGCGTGATTGCATGTGTTTGTGCAGTTTGTCGCCTCAAGCGCGCGAGAATGGCCACTCGGGTTGAGTGAGGTTAGGGCGGCGGCGACGAGCAGGTTGCACGTCAACATCTCGCCTGGGTCTCTCAAAAAGGCGGTTAGTTTCCTAATTAGGAAGGAGACTCCTGCCCCAACTCTCAGTTTGCCTGTGAACGCGAGGTGTGAGTGTGATCGGATGAAAAGAAAGAACGCGGTCGCTGGCCGGTGTGCTGCCTTCTTTCACATTGCCCTCGCCGATAAGGTATAGAAGCCTTGGACTGCGCCGCCCAAAGGGCCATCCAGGGCTGCCCTCTACTGCCCTCCGGCGCGGTGGCGGATGGGCCGCTCGGTGTGCGTGCTCATGTTGATCTGCACCGAACGTCTCAAATCCACCCAGTACTTCCAGCGGCCGGCGTACAGGAGAGTGCCTTGGCGGCCCGCGCGACAGGCGAGGGCGATCTGGCCGCAGGCAGACGGATGGTACGCCTTCCAGCTGCTGTCCGTGTCCTGCCACTCCCATGTGCCATCGACGGCCGGATCGGCCGGGACCTCGCGACGGACGGGCCGACCGCGGCGCGTCATCACGTTGTATTGCATCATGTCTTCGAAGTTGATTTCTAAGTGGAGCGTGTGTCCGGCGTGCAGGTCCACCGTGTCGCGCTTTGCGTCGCCAAAGGCTGCCTCGATGCTCGCGGCCAAGGCGCCCTCGTATGGTTTCCACTGGTCGCCGTCGTCGAGCCAGGACCAGGCGGCAGGTGCGCTCGCGCCTGCCCCCTTGTCCGGCTGCGCAGAGACGGCATCCTCCTGCCGCTGCCGATCCCATGCGGCACGGCGCGTAGCTCCTGGCCCAGTACGCATAGTTTTGTGCGAGACTTGCAGTGAGGAGAAAGTTCGGATGAAATCCTCCCAAATCATCCAGAAGAAGCCATCGGCAGCGGCACGAAAGTTGAGCGCGTCAGCCACCTGAGGCCACCGGGTCCACGTATCCGACCCATCCGACCAGTCGCCAGTCCACTCCGCTTCGGACCCCCAGGGGTTGCGCAGCTTGAGCAGCCGAAACGGCCCTCCCTCCAAGTTGTGGCCAACGGTGATGGTCATCAACACCGAGTATGCGTGCCCCTCAATCAGTCCGTCGGGCCGGCGCCGCTCTACCTCGCCCTTGGATGCCTTCACCGACGCCGACATGAGGAAATTGCGACTCGACCATCCCTCGAGCTGCTGCCACAACTCG
>PJAB01000639.1:0-22788 GCA_002887195.1 Chrysochromulina parva | reverse complement strand
GAGGTCGCTGCGGCCGAGGCCGCGGCGCGCCCTAAGGATAAGAAGAAGGCTGCACCGACGTGGAGTTCGGGCGGTGCAAAGGTGGGGCAGAAAGCGCGCGGGTCCGACAACAAGTACCAGATTGAGTAGGCAGGCCGGCTGCGTCAGGCACCACTGTTGGATTGGGGCAGCAACCAGGCACCACTGTTGGACTGGGGCAGCGTTGCGGGCTTTGCTTTCGAAACGGCTGGGTGATGCATGGGCCGCGACGTGCTCCGCGACGTTGCATGGCGACACAGGCCCCGCCGGAGGAGGAGGACGACGACAACGACGACGACGACGACGACGGCAACGACGACGACGACGAGAGGACGACAATCATGGAGGTTGAGGATGAGTTGAGCAAAGAGCAGGTCAAAGAAGCAAAGGAGGAGGAACCTGCTTTCAACATCCCAGACGAAGACGAAGACGATAAGGAGGACGACGCTTCAGTGCTTGCGGCATTTGCAAAGCACAAGCAACCTGCCGCTGGTGGACGAAGCAAGCAGGCTAAGTAGCGGAACGCAGTCACCGCATGCATCATGAACACCGTCACGTTACACGTTTCCATTCGTCAAAGTTTTTGCGGACTTTCGTTACTTGCAACCTGTCATTCACGAGATGGCATCGACGCCTACGCGCGAGACGCGCTCCGAGCTCGAGGCAGTGGGCACGGCCCTCCCCGATGACGAGCGCCTCGCGGAGCTCGCCAAGCTCTTCATCGATCGGCTCGGAGCGCTGCGCAGCAAGCTCGGCGAGAAGAGCCAGGGCGCCATCTCTTGGCATCAGCTCTTCAGCCAGGTCGACGAGGACGGATCTGGCGTGATCACGTTCGATGAGCTCGAGGTGGCCGTGCGCAGCAAGCTCAAGCTCTCATCCAAGGACTTCTCGCGAGCATCGCTCAAGGCGCTCTGGTGCGCTCTCGACGGCAATGATGACGACTCAGTTGCAGCAGAGGAGTTCAAGCGCTTCATCATACGAGGCGGCCTGTCGGGTGGTCACGGCCCCACATTTGGCGGGAAGAGCTTCGCCAAAGGCGGCGCGTTCTCATCGCTCACGACGTCGGAGGCGCTCGCCTCCACGCCCACGCGCGAGATGCGTGCCGAACTCGAGGCCGCGGGCATGTCGCTACCCTCGAACGAGGAGCTTGCCACGCTGGCCCAGCTGTTCTATCAGAGGCTCGATGCCAACGACGACAACTCGGTACGACCAGCAGAGTTTAAAAGCTTCCTTGATCGATACACGCCGCCGCCCAAGCGGAGCAGGCAGCGCTTCGGCGGCAAGGGATTCGTCAAAGGCGGCGCTCTCTCCGAGATCACGATCTCCGAAGCGCTCACGACGGCGCCGACAAAGGTGATGCGGGCGGATCTTGAGGCGGCTGGCGAGCCTCTGCCGGACGAAGCTGAGCTGGATGCGATCGCGCGCACTTTCTACGAGCAGCTCGAGCAGGCGCGCCATCGCGGCACGAAGCTCGCGAATGGCATCGCGTCGTGGTGAGCGCTCTGCCGCGAGGCTGCTTGATGGCCTCGGATGACTGTTGTGATCGCCTTTGATGACCTCGGATGGTCTCCCTCATCAGGTATGCGCTCTTCCGCGAGGCTGACGTCGATGGGAGTGGCGAAGTCACCTTTGACGAATTCCAGATCGTGGTGCGTAAGAAGCTCAATCTCGCGCCGGCCGAGATGCCGGAAGCACGGCTTCGCGCCCTTTGGTGCGCTCTCGATGCGGACAATTCGAACGCGATCCGGGTCGATGAGCTCGCCAAGCTCCTCAAGCGCTACGCACCGCCTCAGAATTCGAAGCCAAAATTCGGCGGCAAAGGGTCCGTCAGGGGGCAAGCCTTCGACGCCTTCCAAGCGCCGCTGCAAGCGCGCGGCAGCACCGCCCTCGCTTCCCATTCCACCGCAGCCATGCGCGCCGAGCTCGAGGCCGCACAGGTGGAGCTGCCCGAGGTGGCAGCACTCCTTCAACTTTCGAAACTCTTCGGTGGACGGCTCGAGGAGTTTCGTCACCGCATCGGAAGCTCGCGCGGCCGGGACACGCATGCAACTTCTAAGGCGAACTCATGGTACCAGCTGTTTGCGCGTGTGGACGTGGTCGGCAGTACAGCGGCGCGACTCGAAGCTCGGCCTCTCGCCCGCGCCGCTCCTCTCATCTCGCACGATTTCGAACTCTCACCGAACGTTGACACCTCTCTCGCCTCTGCAGGCGGCTTCGTCACGTTCAAGGAGCTGCAGGACGCCACGCGCACCAAGCTGCGCGTCAGCAAGGCCGAGCTTAGCGAGGGTCAGCTCAAGGCGCTCTGGTGCGTTCTCGACGCGGACGATTCGGATGCGGTGCAGGTGTTTGCTTCTGAGGGTCGCTGATAGGCTGATTGCGTCAAGAGGGTCCCTGATTGCATGACGATGGTCCCTGATTGACAGTAATGGACGCAAATGATGCGACTACGCGTGCAGGCGGATGAATTCAAACGATTCATCACGGGCGAGTGTGCGTCGCTGCTCGACCTCGGCCGGCAGCGCGCCAAGCCGCCACCCGATTTGCAAGCCAAGCGGCTCCATGCCCAGCGCAGCAAGGGCGACGGGCCGCCAAGTGGCCTTACAAGCGGCCCATCGGTTCCCCTCTCGGAGCGGCCTCGATTCGATGACGACGAGTACGTGCGCTCGAAGTTGGCGGCGCATGAGAAGCGACTCGTGGCGCTCGGCGAGCGGCTCGAGGCAGCGATGGGCAAGCGGCGCCTCGCCGCGCGTCGCCAGGCTCGACTGGTCGCCCTCGGGCGGCAGCAGGGTGAGCAGCGCCGACAGTGCCTCGCCGCGCTCCACGAGCTCACCATGACGCCCATCCCGCTCACCCTCAAGGATGGTGCACCTGGCGGCCGGCTCGGGGGCGCGCGTATCGTGCCGCTGTACCAGACGGAGCGATTGCTCGTGATGCTGGAGCGCCGGCAGCAAGCAAGATCAGGGCGTGCGCCCTCCACAGAAGCCCTCGACGAGGAGGCAAGCGTATCTCTCGGCGCATCTCCTTCTCGGCGTACAGCTCAAGCCCTCGACGAGCAGGCCGAGGCCGTGCGAGGGTCCGCATCGAGTGTCGCAGCAGCGTCGAGAGGAGCGGCGGCGGCGTCGGCATGTACGGCGCCGATCGAGATGGGTGAACATGTCTTGGCGGGAAACTTGGAGGCGCAAACAAGCCGTACGGCACGTACGGCGTGCGAGTGGAATCAAGGGATGGCCGTGCTGCTGCGGGGCCTCACCAGCCCTCGTCGCCCCGAGGCGAGAAGTCATAGTCCGCGACCGTCCACGCACCTCAGCACGGTCCTCTCGCCCCCGACGAAGACCGAGTTCGACGATATCATTGCACGCGGGTGCAAGCGCGGCGTCAGCGGCGGGGGGGGCTGCTCTCCGTACGGCCTGCCGGTGACGGTCATCAGCCGCGAGACACAGGCAGCCCTCGAGCGGCTCGAGTTCGGGGTGCTCGAGAACGTGATCCGCACGGCCACGCCACACACGGCAACGCGGCTTCAGCGTCCGATGGCCCCTTCGCTGTCGCTGCCCGTACTTCCCACGCGGCAGCCGAGCGGGCAACGGGCATGCCAAAGCCATACAAAGCCGAGTCTCGTGCCAAAGCAGGATCACGAGTGGGAGCGCATGTGTGGGGCGCGACGGGCTGCGTTGGCAGAGTTACTTTGTGAAGCTCAGAGAAGACGAGTTTGTGGCACTCTCGAGAGGTATCAGCATCAGGTCGTAACTGGGCAGCGGTAACGCTCACGGAATAACCGGTCGCGCGAGAGGGCGGGCCGCACATCAACGCGAAGGCGCTCCCTTCTCGCTTCTCTCGCGCCCTACTCGACAGTTAAAACGTCATATTACTCGGGAAATCGTCGATCGCGGGATCAAGGTTTGACGGTGCGGAACATGTTGGGACCGCCAACACCGGCCATCGAGTTCCGAAGATCCC
The DNA here is from genome assembly GCA_002887195.1 of Chrysochromulina parva. Classification (NCBI taxonomy): domain Eukaryota; phylum Haptophyta; order Prymnesiales; family Chrysochromulinaceae; genus Chrysochromulina; species Chrysochromulina parva. Next base: position 18,816 of record PJAB01000639.1, on the reverse strand, counting down.
CCTCCCCGGGGGACTCCGTCGTACAGGTACACAAGATCCGACCCCGAGCCCAACCGAACCCGGCCTATCCGTTACAGCCTACTTCAGCCTACACCCGAGCACACTTATACAGTACGCTCCACTTGTACCACTGAGTCATTCGGCTGTAGCCCTTTACAGCCGCCCACCGTGCGGTCGTCGGTTCATACGCGGATACGGCATACGCGGCACCGCGGACCCAAAGTGCGGTGGTTCAACATGGTGCGCTCACCCAGCCTCCACATGTCTTTGCAAAACCCTTCCGCGCACACTTGCGAGAGCAACGAGTCTTTCGGCGAAGGAGGATGCACGCGCGAGAGCGATGTCATGTGGCTACGATCTGCGAGGGCGCCTTCTCCATCTCACAGGCCCACATGACCACCGCGTTCTCCTCGTCCACCGAGGACTGAGAGCAGACGTAAAACAGGCTCGGGTTCGCATTCTGGATGCCGTTGAAGTTGGTGGCGCCGGCGAGGGTGTACGCTCCAAAGTGCGGGAAGAGTAGCCAGTCGCCCACACGCAGCTGGGGCAGCATGACGTCCTTGAAGACGCAGTCCATCGAGTCGCATGTGGGGCCGAAGACCGTAGAACGCATCAGCACGGTGTCCATCGGGGGCAGGTTGGGCCCCGGGAGGAGCCAGGCGCGAGGCTTCGCGCCGTCGTACACGACGCAGTTGAACGAGCCGTACAGGCCGTCGGAGATGAGGTAGTCACACGTCGGGATGAGCACGTCGGGCTCGTCATCCGAGGCACGATCGAGGCGGTTGCGCACGGAGTGCACGTGGCAGGCGAGATGCATCGACGCTTCGGCAAAGTAGCGCCCAGGCTCGGCGATGACTCTCAGGTCGGAGTAGGGCGTGTCCGGCCCGAAAAATTTCTCGAGCGCCTCGTTAATGTAGGCTGGGATCTCGCCGACCATCGACTGGACGATTCCAAATGAGTTGAAACGCCCTGTGAAGCCGCCGCCGATGTCGAGGAGCGAAAAGTGGAAACCGCAGGCGGTGCCAACATCGAAGGCCTTGCGTGCGCACTCGATGGCGCGGTAGAAGGCCTTGCCCGATTTGGCAAGTGAGCCGACGTGGAACGAAACCCCGATCATGTCGAGGCCGATGTCTCTCGCATGGGAGATGAGGTTTTCGTACTCGTCGAGGTTCGCACCGTACTTGATGCCAAACGAGATGCCAGCCTCGGGGTCATCGGCGCGGATGCGGAGGACGCACTGCGCGTCCGGGTGCCACTTGGCAATCTTGTCGAGCTCAATGATGGAGTCGAACGTGGTCATGGTCACGCCCTTGGACGCGGCGAAACGGATGTCAAACGGCCGCTTGGCCGGGTGGGCGAAGATGATGCGGTCGGGCGAGACGCCGGCGTCGAGCGCGAGCTGGATCTCGGCCGCCGAGGCACAATCAAAGCCGCAGCCGTTTGCGGCGAGCACGTCGATCAGGGCGGGCATCGGCGAGCACTTCATCGCGTAGAACGGCTTGACGCGGGGCATCGCCGCGTGCCACGCATCATACAAGCGCTGGACGTTGCCGAGGTCCATGATGTAAAACGAGTCGTCGATGTCGGACGATGCAATGTACGATTGCGCGAGCTCCCTGATCGCCAAGGGTCCACCGGCGGCGATCGGAAGGCAGCCGTACTTGGTGTACACAGCCGCCGCGACCGCCGGTTCCATCCCAGCCGTGACCTCCGCGTCTTTCACAGTGAGCTCGTCGAGAGTATACGGGACGGCGTCGTCACCCTCGGGCTGCAGCGACTGCTCAAGCATCGCCTCCATGAGGTTCACGTTGTCGTACAGCTCCATCATTTTATCCAGCTTATCCTCGATTGCCTGCTTGTCAACCTTTTCAACTTCCTCGAGCGTGATGTTTTCGATATGTTCCTCGGGAACCTGATCGTCAATCGTCTTTGTGAGTGCGTCCACCTCCTTGAGGTTCTTGTTGTCGAGCATCTTGGACTGGCGGATGTCGTCCTGCAGCATGTACGAGATGACGATGCCCGAAACTGGCTCGTCAACTGAGCCAGTAACGAGGGCGTCTTGTTCGGCGTCTGCCTGTACGACGTACACAGACTCCAGCTCCGCAGGGGTCAGGTCCTCAAGCCCCGTCGTAGCATCCTCCGTAGCAGCGTCCGTCGCAGCGTCTGTCTTCTTGTCGTCCTCGGCCACAGGCTGCGGAAGCGGGGCAGGCACTGCAAGCGGCGCCGGCATGTAGTTGGATTTTGTGTGGTGATGAAATTGCCGTACCACGTTCCTCCTTGATCGCCGCCGCAACGGCGTTTTGTACGGAAATCTCCAAGACTGGTCTGTTCGAACTTCCATAGTCACACCCGACAAACATGACTGCACCTCCTGTCCTCTCTCCCTGGAGGCAAGAAGCCAATTTAGGAAATTTGATCACGATGAGCCCCACCGCCACAGTGACCGCGATCCTTCTCGTGACGCTAATGTTAGCGCTACTAGTTGTCAACTCGCACACTGAAATCCACACGCCAAGCCTGTACACCGTGCTCTCTAAGCTCTTTTGGAAGAACGCCACCGTGCGGCCGCCGCTGCTCATCGTGCTCGTGGTGGGCGGCTGGGGCTGGGTGATCAGCGTGTGCCAGGCTGCGCGGCTGGAGGTTGACCATGTCCTCGGTGGGCCGGTGCAGATGCCCGGGGCCACTTACCACGCGGCCCTGCAGCTGCTGTGCCTCTTGCTTGCTGCCCATCTGCTACACTTTTGGGCCTCCGAGACGCCGGGCGTCACATGGAGGCCGTGGCTGGTGTCCAACTGCGCGCTGAATGTCGCCTTCTTCCTGATCGGCGCGCTCCCGTGCAACCTCTTCTATGGCGACTCGCGCCTCTCGCTGCTTCGCACTCTCTTCGAGTCCTTGATCGCGCCGTTTGCGCCCGTGACCTTCTGGCACGTGATCGTTGCGGACTACCTGACGTCGCTGGCCAAGGCGATGTCTGACCTGCAGATCACCATGTGCATCTCCTCGGGCATCTTTCTGGGCGATGCGGACGGCGAGGGCAACTACGCGCGCACCACGACGCTCTGGCACCAGTCGTACAAGTCGTGCGCCGACTCGCCTGTGAACGGAATCTTCCTGGCTCTTCCTTTTTGGTGGCGCCTGATGCAGTGCCTCCGGGTGTACTCGGAGACGCGCGAGGTCAAGAACCTGTGGAACGCCCTCAAGTACTCGACCGCATTCCCGCTCGTCTACGCGGGCTACCTCAAGAAGCATGAGCCGTCCGCATTCCACGAGCAGCTCTTCATCCTCTGTGCGGTCGTGCAGTCGACGTATTGCTTGATCTGGGACGTTCACATGGACTGGGGGCTCTTCCGGCGCGCCAACCTCGGCGGCCGGTACCCCGATGAGACCGGGTCCGCGTACTGCGGTGGGCCGGCCGCTGTGTGCGCCATGCGCGAGCCGCTTCTCGTGACACGCTCCAAGAGCGTCTACATCCTCCTATGCGTCTTCGACCTGGTGTTGCGCTTCGCGTGGGCGCTCTCTGTCTTTGGCGGGGTGCCCGGGCGCGGGCTCGGCATGCTCTTCTTTGAGGTCATCGAGATCCTTCGCCGCCACGTCTGGGCAGTCTTCCGAATAGAGTGGGAGGTGGTCGCCAAGGTCATCTACCCGGCGGGCAATTACGCGAACCTCGCGATCGCGTCCGATGACGGCGAGGAGGATGAGGAGGATGAGGATTGATCAAGATCAAGGGAAGAGCAGGGGAGGTCCAGGAGGTTGCATGTATACATGTGAACGTAGTTCGAGTCGACTGCCGCTCTATTAATACTAGAAAACAGCTCCACAGGAGCGCCAGCGCGCGCGCGACGGCGTGGCGGCGCTATGTTAAGCATGAGCCGATTCCCCCGCCGTTTCTGCATCCGATCCTCTCTCGAGCATGTCTCGAGTCCTCAATAAGTTCGTACGTTGAACGTTCAAAGACAAAAGAGCGGGCCGCGGCCGGTGCAGGTCCTAGCGTCCTGGCTGGCACAGGTGGGCGTGGGCACTGGCCACTGTGGGCCGTGGGCCTGAGTGTGTACCGGCTACCGCAAGGATGTATCCGCCACACTTCCGTCCATGTGATTGTGGCCCTCGTGCTCGGGACGCCGCTTTGCTATTCCCAGTTTCAAAACTTTGCTGCAAACTTTCGAAACGACTCTTCCTCAACTTCGTAGCTGTTGGCGACCATCAGGGCCCTCTGCGCAGCGCTCGCCTCCGTGGCAGCGCGTTGCTGTGCGCTCCCTCACCTGCATCCAGCGCGCTCCGCAGCTCTGATGGTGCGCACGCGTATTGGTAGTGCGGCCATGTGCATGACAGGCGATGGTGAGCGTAGGAGAGGGCGACCCCTCAAGTTTTCGACAGTGGTCGCGCGGCTCGAATCGGTCGAGGCGGAGGCAGGCTCGCCCAAGGCGGAGGCAGACCCGCCCAAAGCGCAGCCGAAGAAGCGCGGCCGCCCACCGAAAGCCACCAAACTTTCCGAGGCGGATGCAGAATCTACCGAGCCGCAGCCAAAGAAGCGCAGCCGCAAGGCGGCCGGCGAGGTCTCGTCCGAGCCGGCCGCCAGCAGCAGCAGCAGCAGCAGCAGCAGCAGCAGCAGCAGCAGCCCCTCCAAGTCGAGCGCCGCCGCGATCGCTCCTCCGCCCGGCTGGCAGTCCACGTGGGACCTGATCGTTGAGCTGCGTGCCGACCGCACGGCGGTGGTCGACTCGATGGGGACCGAGGCGATCTCGGCGATCGGAGATGTGAGCGCGAGCGAGCGCGCGTACCAGGCGCTCATCTCGCTGATGCTCTCGAGCCAGACCAAGGACACGATCAATATGGCCACGATGAAGAAGCTGCGAGCGCACCAGCCTGGAGGTTTAACGGTTTCGTCAGTTAGCGCGATGACGGATGACACGCTGCACGAGTACATTCGTCAGGTCGGCTTCCACAACAACAAGGTGCGCTTCATCAAGGAGACGACGCGCCTGCTGCTCGAGCGGCACGAGGGCGAGGTGCCGCGCACGATGGACGCGCTGCTCGATCTCCCAGGCGTTGGCCCTAAAATGGCAATCATCCTAATGAGGGTCGCCTTTGACGAGACTGTGGGGATCTCGGTGGACACGCACGTGCATCGCATCTGCAACCAGCTCGGCTGGGCGGGCGCGCAGGGCAGCAAGACGCCCGAGAAGACGCGCAAGGTCATCGAGGGCTGGATGCCCAGTCACATCTGGCCCGACGTCAACCTGCTCCTGGTGGGTCTGGGCCAGGAAGTGCAGACGGAGAAGGCGAAGCTGATTGGCAAGTGTCTCCAGTGTTCCGATCCATCGGCCGCGCTCCGACTGCTCGATACGCTCGGCGTCAACGTGGAGAAGGAGCGAGCGAAGCACGGGCTTTAAGAGCGTTCTGCTCGACGTCGTTTCGCCACACCGCACACGGCTTTTGAGGAGCAACGAGCAAGATGTTTTGAGTTTTCGGTGTTCAATTCGCGATACGCGAACCGTCTGATGCGACCCATTGAGCAGAACGTGCGATGTTGAGTGTGCGCGCTCGCCCCATGCAGAGACTGTGTGGGCGGAGGGCGCGACTGTGCACGGCGTTAGTAACACGGCTACAATTTGTGTCTTTTCTAAGTCTTTTCTGCGGCCGTCAGTCCACAGCTACAAATCTAGGGTCCTGCTCTGGAGGAGGCTCGGCCTCGAGCGAATCCACACCAGCGGTAATGAGGCTGAGGACGCCGCTCGGTTGCAGCAGCCAGCATCGCGCGCGTCCTCCGCCGCCTTCGGCCGCTCCCTTGATCGTCGCAGGTCGCGGCGGCGGCGTAAGCAGCACACAGTCAGGCCCTACAGTGCATGCGCACACTCGACCACCTGTGGGAACTCTCCATAACTCAAGAAGACCTCGGCGCGGCGCGTAGATGACGAGCAGAGGGACCTTGGCACGCATCGATCGAGAGTTGGAGCCACTGCTGGAGCCACTGCCGGCGCCGGCGCCGGCGCCGCCCTCGTTGCCGCCCGCGACGACGGCAGCAGTGTCGGTCCAGCCGCACAGGGCCTCACGATACCCTTTCCAGAGCCGCACGGCCACTAGTGAGCGAGCTTCGAGTAGGGCGACGCGCCCGAGGGTGTCGGTGGCGGCGAGCCAGCGCCGTCTTGGTTCGAGCACAAGCCGCTCGTACACGCGGGGGGCGTCGCCTACATCGCGGCACACCTCCGCCTCGCCAAACGTTGTGATCCAAGGACTCGCATGACCATCAGCAGAGCTGTCGCCAACGTCTTCGTCGTCGCCGTCGCCGCCGCCGCCGCCGTCGCCGCCGTCGTCGTCGCCGCCGCCGCCGCCGCCGCCATCCCTGCCGCCATCCCCGCCGCCGCTCTTGATGCCATCCTCAGTGGCGCCGCCGTCCCTACCCCCGAGATAAGCCCAGGCTGCCCCAAGGCCCAGTGCCACTCGAGCCACGCGCCCACGGCCACCGCCGGCGGACGGCGCTGCTGCTGCAGCTGTCGCGTGGAGCCCGTTGGTGGTTGCGCGCGTCTTGAGCGGGGGTGCGATCGTGATCAGCTGCACGGCCTGTGCCGTTGCCCCCACAAGCGCCAGCCGCCGCTCGTGAGGCTCGGGATCCGGCGACAAGTCCAGCGGGAAGCGCGGTAGCAGGCCACAGCAGACGAGGGAGTGGCAGCCGACCGCCTCCGCAGGCAATTTGTGGTTGTCGAATGCGGCGCGTCGGCCAGCGAGTGCGCGGCCCAGGGCGCCGGCGTAGCACGCCACGACATGGGTTTCGTGCAGGCACAACAGCTCTGGGCAGTCGTCGTCGTCCGTGTGCGCTGGCTGCAACTGCACGAGCGGTGTCGCGTTCAACGTGTGAGTCCACAGCAGCGCTCCCAAGGCTGAAAATGCCATCAGCTTGCCGGACACGCAGCCGATCATAAGCACGTCGCGTCCGTGGCCCGTGGGCACGAGCCAACACATGCTGCGGACCTCATCGTGCACCGCCAGCGGCTGTGGCTGCGGCAGCAGAAGCACCTGGTGGCCGCGCGCGAGAGCTAGATGGCGTGCGTCGCCGCTCAGAGCCACTATGCACACGCTGAGCCGAAATGTGTCATCGCCAAGAAAGTGGGCGGCCAAGCCCACATCGGCCACGTCTGTCGAGCATAACATATGCAATGTGATTGCCCCTTCGCCATTGCCCCAAGGAGCAATGGCCGCTCACGCTGCGCTCCCGCTCTTCACGGGGTTACCGTACAGTACGTTACTGTCAAGATTCGTGCAAACGATGCGCTACAAAGTCGTATTCTGAAGGGTCCACCGGTGAACAAATAGACGCCTAAGCCGGGCACCGCTTCGAGACCATCGACTCAAAGTACATACGAGACCTTGCCCTTGCCATCAACGGACACCTTCCCCGTTGATTGCAATTTCTGGATGATGGCGGTGATTTCGGTTTTCGCGCCCCCCGTCTGGAAAATCGAGGTGATGGTACTTGTCAGGGTTTTAAGTGTTCCCGGCCGCGAAGAGCCACGCTGCTTGAGATTGGCGACAGCGAAGGCGAAGTTATCGGGCGCCAGGCTTGTGGTGCCAGCGGCTTGCGGCAGCATCACCGGCGGCAACTTGGTAGCTGCATCGGCCGCGTCCCCGGCGGCACCGGCACCGTTCGGGCAGTTGAAGTTGCCCTTATGGTTGAGTACCACCTGGAACTTGTCTTTGAGCGACATGCTCCCAAAGATTGCATGCAGCGATTTGCAGCAGGCGACGCAGTTTCCTTCATTGTTGCCGCCGCCGTTGGCGCTGGCGAATAGATGCTCAATGCTCGCTTCAGCCTTGGGCAACGGCGACTTACAAAAGAAGCAAGCGCCACCCTGGAAAAACATGAGCCGTTCGAGACGTTTCATGACAGGGGGCTGCTTAAGTGGCTGCTGTTGCTCCACGAGTTGCTGTGAAAAAACAAACGCGCATGTTCATACGTGGTTCTCACCGGAGCAGATGCGCACCACGCCGGCGCGACAGCGTTACTTTGCGAATAAACGCCAAAAAAACGGCCAACAAACTGCAGAGTCGAGAGTGCCGCGCGCGTGCGGCGCCGATCACCGGGCAGCGTACATAATTTCGGACGAATTCTCTGCCCAGTAGCAGTACGGTCCCCTGATCCAGGCCGCCCCGCAGTTCGAGCTGCAAGCGCAGCCGCAAATACTAAGCGCAGTGCCTTCCGGCTCGCGCACTCCCTGACCACCCCTCGCCTGATGCCATGCAGTTCAGCCCTCCTGCCGCCCCCCCCCGCCCCAAAAGATGCCCCATCGCTCGTTCATCGTCACGCCCGTGCCCAGCCACTGCCGCGCTCAGGCCCCCTCTGCCCCCGTCCCCATGACACGCCGGGTCGCTCGACGGCCTTTGCGCCTTAGGCGAGCGCTTTGGCGATGATATCGTAGCGGGGCACGGCGGTGGTGTCGCCGACGACGACGACCGACGGCGGCGACTTGAGCAGCTTGGTCGCCACCTTGGTGAGGTCCGCGGCAGTAACGGCCTCGATTTGCTTCACGAGCGCCTCCGGCTCGGTGCGCGCGCCGTACGTGAGTACCTGCCGGCCGATGTCCTCGAAGAGAACGGGGCGCGACTCGAGGTTCATGAGGAGCGAGGCCTTGAGCTGCATCTTGGCGCGCGCGAGCTCCTCCGCCGAGATCGCGCCCTTCATCTTCTTGAGCTCGTCGAGGAGCGCCGAGACGAGCGAGCCCATCTCCGAGGCCGGCGCCGCACCGTACACGCCGAAGACGCCGGTCTCGTTGTAGAACGAGTTGAAGACCGAGGCAGCCTGCACGAAGGGGAGGCGGTTGAGCACGTTCTGGTAGAGGCGCGTATACATGCCCTTGCCCGGGCCGCCCGCCGAGAAGGACGTGCCGCCGCCCATGAGCGTGTTGAGCACGCACAGAGGGACGAGGTCCGCACCCTTCCACCCGGTCCCCTCGAATCCGATGGCAAAGTGCGTGACGGGCTCCTCCTGCAGAAGCCGAACCTCGCCGCCGACGTAGCTGTCCTTGGGGGGCGCCGCGGCCGCGCCGCCCTTGGGCAGCCCGCCAAAGTACTTCTTTGCGAGGCTCACGAGCTCGTCGTGGTCGTAGCCTGCGGCGGCGAGCACCATCTTCTCGGGCACGAACTGCGTGCTCACGAAGGCGCCGAGGACCGAGGGGTCGACGTCGCCGAGGCTGGACGGCTTGGCCATGAGCGGCTTGCCGAGCGGGCTCGCCGCGCCGTACGCGGCCGGGTGCATCAGCTCCTGCACCAGCGCCATGTGGTTTGTCTTCATGCTGCTCGCCTCCGCCTCAACCGTGCTGCCCGCCTCCTGGAGCTCCCACGCGAGGAGCTTCGGCCGGAGCGTGGTCTCGGCGAGCATGGCGACTGCCGCGGGGACGGACGCGGTGAGCGTGTCCACCTGGTACACCATGTTCTCGCGCCCCGTCGTGCACGACACCGCCGCACCCATCATCTCGGCATCGCGCACCATCATGAGCGCCGACTTCGAGGTCGAGCTCTTGAAGGCCATGTGCTGCAGCACGTGCGCGGTGCCCGGGACCGAGTCGAATTTGCTGCCCGTCTCAACGTACACCCCCACCGTCGTCGCCGGCCCCGTCATCTCGCATGACGCGACCTTGAAGCCGTTCGCGAGCGTCGTCACCTTGGCGGGCGCGCCGGCCTTGGTCATCACGGGCGGCTCGGAGTAGTTGGAGAGCGGCACGATGAGCGACTGCGCGGCGGGCTCCACCGCGCCCCACATCGCGCGCGAAAGCGGCGGCAGAACAGTGCGCGGCAGCCTTTTCGCGAGGGCCGCCATGTTCAGCAGTGTGGAAGACCACGGGTCCCCTATGTCAGAGTCCAGGTTTTCAATACTTGTAGAGGGCACGGAAGACCACACGCTTGGAAGTATGGGACGAAACGGTTCCGCCTTGTGTATTTTGCCACCGGCTGCGGCCGCGACCAAAAGCAGAAATGGTGAAAGCCCTTTGCCGCCTGCGCTGCCGCACACGCCTCGCGATGCTCGCACCGCCGGTGCCGTGCTCACGCCGCAGCACCGCATTGCCGCCGCTACCTGCGCAGGTGCTGCTCGTGGACTCGTTCCGCGAAGCGCCGGACTACTTCTGGACGTGCTTGCAGATCTTCAAAAAGCACCCGAGGCTCGCCCATGGGTTCAATGCGACGCCGACTGGACCGGATCCCATCCAGGTCCTCGAATTTGAGCTGCCGCGTGCGCTGCCTCGAGGCAAGTTAACGAGGATCAAGTGGGACATGACGAGCCAGCATACCCTCTCGTGGGATGAGCCGATCACGGCGACGTTGTGGGACACAGACCTCAAATGCGACGTGGCCGTCTCGCTGCGGCCGGGCAGCTGCAACCTTTACACCTTCCCCAAGGTGGTGTGGAAGACGCCAGCGGCTCCCTCCAAGGGCTTCCTCTCGCTCGTGACCAGCGCGGTCGCGGCGAACAAGAAGAAGTTTGACGTTCTCGAAGGCGCGTATCTGGAGCTGCTCAAGCTCGTCTTTTTCACAATCGCCGATTCGCATCTCGAGCGCGACGTGCTCAAGCTGCCCGACTGGTCAGGCGCGAACTCGGTGCTCGCCATGATGGTGTCCAACAACCAGGCCGCCCTCGACTGCTGCATGGGCATCTACAAGAGGTGGCCCGAGATGATCGCAGTGCCGCACCTGCCCGGCTTCTTCGTCGGAGAGAACGCCTTCCACGTGCTCGCGGTGAACTCGCAGGAGGACACGCTGGTCGACCTGATCAAGATGGCCCACGAGCTGCTCTCGCGCGAGCAGATCAAGGAGGCCTTCAGCTCGCAAGCGATGGGCGTCTTCTTCTCTGGCCCGCCGATGAACCAATACGGTGGCACGCCGATCGCGTACGCCGCATCCTTTTGCATGCGGCGCGCGGTCGCCACGTACCTGTCGCTCGCCAAGGACAACAAGGTGCGCGGCAGCATCGACCTGAACGCGCCCGACCAGCTATGCGTGAAGTCGGGCTTCTCACCGATGCATGCGGCCGTGTGTAACGGCTTCGCGTCCATGTACGACTTCCTGGTTGATTTGCCAGAGCTCGGGCTCAACGAGACGCTCAAGGGCGACGAGAAGCTCAAGAGCGGCATCGGCAACGTGCCCGAGTGCCTCGCGCGCTATGGCTCGGGCCTCACGCCGCTGCAGCTCGCGTGCCAGCTAGGCCTGCACGACGTCTTCGACCACATCATGCGCCGGCCGACGTACTCGTCAATCCTGTGGAAGTGGGGGCCGGTGACGCAGTTCCGGATCAACCTGAACGGCATCGACTCCGCCTCGGGCCAGGGCGGCGAGGTGCTCGAGCTCATCGGCCGCTTCGACGCCAAGGTCGTGACTCAGGAGATGCTGCTGGACGAATTCCGGGAAGGCTTCCTGCACAAGCTTTTTGAGGAGAAGTGGGAGCGCTTTGGGCAGCGCATGTGGGTGGTGCACCGTCTGCTCGACCTCGTGTACCTCGTGCCACTCGTGACGAACGCGCTCTGGCTCAAGGAGGCGCCCGTGGTGGCGCTACAGCAGACGTGGCTGCCCATCTGCACTCTGCTCACGATGGGCCCTTGCCTGGAGGAGGACGTTCGCTCGGCGATCATGTGGTGGTCTGGCTACCAGGGGCCACCCAGCGATAAGTTGGCGCAGTTCTCAATCTGGGCGAGCTCGCACATGGTGACCACGAAGGTGATTGGCTGCGCCCTGACCGCCGTCGCCTGCATCGCCCTCATCATGGGCTACAAGCCGGCTGGCATCACTGAAGAGATGGTCTGGGGCCCCGACTTGGACCAGAGCGGTCGCTTGCTCCAAGGGGCCGCCGGCGCGGCAGTGTCCAAAGCAGGCACGAGCGGCGAGGACGACATCTTCCCGATCTGGATCTTCATGTCGCTCGGCCTGCTCATCGAGATGCAGTACTTTTTCTTGGCGCTCGTCAACCCCAACCAGGAGCTCGGCGTGCTCTTCATCACGATTAACAAGATGCTCGGCAACGACATCGCCAAGTTCATGCAGGTCTTCGTGATCGTCTTCATCAACTACGGCTTCGCTATGTACATCTGCTACCCACGCACGGGCGACGTGTTCAAGCCGATGAACTCGCCCGAATTCAACTCGCTCTCGGCCGCCGTGCAGGCGCTCGTCGAGCTCGCCCTCCTCGGTGAGACACCCGAGGTGCACATGGGAGGCTTCCAGAACTTCAACACGGCGCAGATGATCGAGTTCGCCTTCTATGTGCTCTTCCTCTTCATGTATCTGATCATGGCGCTGATTCTGCTGCTCAACCTGCTCATTGCCATGATGGGCAACACCTTTGCCATGGTGCAAGAGCAGGCGGTCCGCGAGTGGCGCGTGGCCAACGCGCAGTCGCTGCTTCGTACGGAGATGCTCGCCAAGGCGTTCTTCGTGACGAACAGCGGCGAGCCGAGTGGTGAGGACTGGTTCGTGATGATTCGGCAGATTGACAAGATCGAAGAGGGCGGCGGCGACGACAAACCGATCGAGCTCGTCAAACCCGACGTGAACGCCGCCGCCTTTGCCATCCAGCGCAAGTTCTTGCAGCGCAAGGCCAAGCGCCTCGGACAACCCGACCCGTACCCACGCCCCGACCCGATGCTCGATGACGTGGCGCTCGAGTCGTTCAAGAGTGCCTTTGCCCTCTTCGACAAGGACGGCTCCGGTTCGATCAGCGCCGACGAGCTCGGCACCGTCATGCGCTCGCTCGGCGAGACCCCGACAGATGCGCAGGTGAAGCAGATGGTCGCGGAGGTTGATGAGAGCGGCGACGGCGAGATCGACTTTGACGAGTTCTGCGGAATGATGAAGAAGAAGATGAGGGAGTCCAATGAAGAGGAGGAACTCAAGGCCGCCTTCCGCTGCTTCGACCAGGACAGGAGTGGTACCATCACAAAGGCAGAGCTCGTGAAAATCCTCACAACGCTCGGCCAGCCGCTCACGCCTACTCAGGTGGAGGAGGTATGGAGCGAGGCCGATCGCGATAACTCGGGCACCATTGAGTACGGCGAGTTCGTCGGTGTTCTGATGAGGGCTTGAGGCGGCGGCCCCGCCAGTTAGCAGCAGCACGGTCCTAGAGATGTACCATGTGTAGTATCCGCCTTCGGAACCGCCCGCATGACGGAACGTCGTCGCGCGACACGTCGAGGGTGGTGTTCGGGTCCGCGGCCCGGTGGGGCGGAATCCGATCTGGAAACTCATTATCCGTCAATGCTCTCAAACCGTGGACTGGTCCGGCGCTGGAGTGTCACGTCACACGTGTGGCCGGTGTGGACTGCGTGTCTGCGTGCCGCCAACACCTGCTGCTGCTCTCGTGTCGCGCGCGTCGCCCGGCCACTCGCACCGTGCCCGACCTCCTTTTACACGTTAACATCCCGCTATAACACTGTTCACACGGCCCAAGTGTCGCCCTTCAGTGCCTGCTCAACCTCGGCCTCGGGCAGCACCCGAATGCGCAGCGTGCCGTCCTTGGTGTGCGTGACCGGCGCGTCCACCACCACATGAAGCTCCTCGGTACTCCCGCCGCGCTTGCTGCCGCTGTTTCCTCCGGCCGTCTCGTGCGCAAGCATCGCGCGCGCGAGAGGGTTGAGCATGTGCTGGCGTACGGCGCGCGCGACGGGGCGCGCGCCGTACGCGGGATCGTACCCGGCGGCCGCGAGCCAGTGCACGGCCCCCTCGGACACGTGTAGCTCGAGCCCTCTCTCGTCGAGACGGCCGGCCACCTTGTCGACCTCGAGCTTCGCGATGCGTGCAATCTGCTTGCGGTCGAGCCGATCGAAGAGGACGATCTGGTCGAGTCGGTTGACGAACTCGGGCGGTAGATGCTTGGCCACCGCCTCCATCACCTGCGGTCGAGCTTTCTCGGACGGCTGACCCTCGGAGAGGCCCGCGAGAGCGTCCGCACCCAGATTGCTCGTCATCATGACGATCGTCGACCGAAAGTCCACACGCTTGCCCTGAGAGTCAGTCAGCTGCCCCTCGTCCATCAGCTGCAGCAGCAGTGTCGCCACCTCCTTGTGCGCCTTTTCAAACTCGTCGAGCAGCACGACCGAGTAAGGCTTGCGGCGCACTGCCTCAGTGAGTTGCCCCCCCTCCTCGTACCCCACGTACCTGCGAGGAGTCCCAGTGGGGCGATGGTGCTGTGGTGAGCGCTTGCATGCAAGGCAGGTCATCAGTGGCAATCAAGGTGCCTCCGAAGAGTCCCAGTGGGGCGAGGGCGCTGTGGTGAGCGCTTGCATGCAAGGCAGGTCATCAGTGGCCATCAACGTACCCGGGAGGCGCGCCCACGAGCCTCGAGACCGAGTGCCGCTCCGAGTACTCGGACATGTCGATGCGCGTCACGGCCTCCTCGGAGTCGAAGAGCTGGCCCGCGAGCGCCTTGCATAGCTGCGTCTTACCTACGCCGGTTGGGCCGACTAACAGGAAGACGCCGAGAGGTCTGTCGGGGTTCTGCAGCCCCGCGCGCGAGACGCGCACCGCGTCAGCGATGACGCGGAGCGCGTGGTCCTGCCCAACCACAGTCTGCGCGAGCTTCGCCTCGAGCTGCAGGAGCTTGTCGCGCTCGCTCATGTCGAGCTGCGTCGTCGGGATCCCGGTCATCTTGGACACCACCGCGGCGATGTGAGCGGACGTCACCTGCTCCGACAGCATGCCACCACCCTCGCCGCCGCCGGCCTCGCCAGCTCCGGTGCCACCTTTAGCCGCGGCCCCTTCCCACTGCTCAAGCTCTCTCTCGAGCCGCGGCACCACTGCATGCAAGAGCTCTCCCGCCTTTGCGAAGTTGCCGTCACGCTCGGCGGCGGCGAGGTCTTTGCGTGCCTGCTCCAGCCGCTGGCGCGCCGTCTTGCGCTGCTCGAGGGCGCGTCGCTCGGTCGTCCACTGCGCATTCGCGCTCTCCGCCTTCGCCTGCTTCGCATGCAAGTCCGCCTGCAGCTCGCGACGGCGCGTCGCCGCGGCACTCCCAATCTCCTTCTCGAGAGATGCGAGCTCAATCTGGAGATCGAGCACCTGCCGCTCCATGTCAGCGATCGGCTCGGGCTTCGATTCCTGTTGCATGCGCAGCCGACTCGCCGCCTCGTCGAGCAGATCAATGGCCTTGTCAGGCAGCTTGCGCTCCGTCAGGTAACGATGCGCCATCTGCACGGCCGCCAGCAGAGCACCTGTGGAAACGTGGAGGCGCCATGGTGAGCGCGTGCATGCAAGGCGCCATCTGCACGGCCGCCAGCAGCGCACCATCAGTGATGTGCACGCCGTGGTGGGCCTGGTACTTCTCCTTGAGCCCGCGTAGGATAGTCAGCGATTGGGCTGGGGTCGGCTCTGGCACGAGGACGGGCTGGAAGCGGCGGGCGAGCGCCGCGTCCTTCTCAATCAGCCGGTACTCAGCCAGCGTCGTCGCGCCCACGCACGAGAGCTCGCCGCGAGCCAATGGAGGTTTGAGAAGGTTCGACGCGTCCATGGACCCTTCGGCAGCGCCTGCGCCCACCACCGTGTGCAACTCGTCGATGAAGAGGATGATCTGGCCGTTCGAGTCGCTCACGTCGCGTAGCACCGCCTTCAGACGCTCCTCGAACTCGCCGCGGTACTTGGCGCCCGCGATCAGCGCGCCCACGTCTAATGAGACGACCTGACAGTCGCGCAGTGACTCTGGCACGTCCTTGTCGACGATGCGCTGCGCGAGCCCCTCCACGACGGCGGTCTTTCCGACGCCCGGCTCGCCAATGAGCACCGGGTTGTTCTTGCGCCGCCGCGCGAGCACCTGGATCGTCCGGCGGATTTCCTCGTCGCGGCCGATCACCGGGTCAAGCTTCCCAGCCCGGGCGAGCTCGGTCAGGTTGGTGCTGTACTTCTTGAGCGAGTCACCCTTGGGCGTGGCGAGCGGATTGACCCAAGCTGACCCGCCGCCGCTATTGCTGCCACCGCTACCGCTACCGCTTCCTCCGCTCGAAGAGTTGGCCACGCTGTCAGTTTTGTGGTCGCGTGCCGCAGCAGAGCCATGCGAGCCCATTGCCATACAGCGCGACGACGTGCGCAGCGCCCCGGTCGTCGAATGGAGCAGCAGCGACGGCAGCCGGGAGGCGCCCGCACGCACGATTGGATTCGCGCGACGAGTCCACATCTCGCGACTGAGTTCAGGTGCTCGAGTTGGTGCTCGACTTCAGGTGGGGAAACTCGCAACACGTCGCCGGGGCTTCTTTCGCGGTCAATCTCGCTTCTCACCGCGGCGGGGGTGCGGGGCGCCGCAATAAGAATTAAGAAATGAATGCATGCGCGGTTGACGCAGGAAGAAAGACGAAGTCGGAAGAGAAGTAGCGAAGCGTGACACCGACGCGTCCACACGCGCGCATACCCCATCATACGATAGGATCGGAGACGTCCGCCGTTACGCCTGATCATTTGCGTGTCCGGACGAGATCGCGCCTCGAGATTCGAGTTAACTAGACACAAGACACCACAGGGGTCACACCGCACAGGCCACGCGCGGTCCCCCAGAATAATACTCTTCGTGCGCCTGCGCCCCCTGCCAGGAGCTGCACGGCGTGATGCTGACCAGCGGCTGTAACGGTTCGTTCCCGATCTCCTCACAACTCCATCGCCGTCGCATCGGTGATGCCTCGTCCTCCTCCTCCTCGTCGTCCTCCTCTCGAGCGCACAACCCAGCCTCGGGTCCGACGACCTCCATCGAGGCTACCTGCTCGGGCGCGCTCAGGAACTGGCCAAGCAGCGCCCGCATCAGGTTTGGCACAGCCTCAGTGAGTCCGTGCTGCGCGAGGCCGTGCTGTGGAATGACGACCGACACAGCGCGCTCCAGCCGCTGACGCCCAAACTGCGCCGCGCAGTCGCCCGTGAGCGAGTAGCCCTGGGCTCGCGCGACCTTTGTGGCGATCGAGTCCGCGTTCGTCGCCGAGAAGAAAGGATCTTGCTCCGCGATCACGGCGAGCACGGGCATGCTGGCCGGGCATGCTCCCTCACAAAAGGCCGCCTCGCGTGCACACGGCACGTAGTAGTTTGACTCACACGACCACTGGAGTAGCAGTAGACCGCTCAGCCGCGCGTGGAGCCGCGCGTGGAACAGCCGCGCGGCCACCATCGCCCCTTCGCTCGAGCCGGCCAGGATGAGGCGCCGTGCCCCCCAGAAGCATGTGGGTGCCTCCGACTCAAGGCGTTGGAGGGCCCAATCCACCTCGCGCCTTCTCAACTCAAAGACGCGTGCATAGTACGAGCGCCACGCATCCGGGTAGGCGAGGATCTCCGCCGCACTGGACGTGTAGCAGAGGGGCCAGCCGCCGCCCGCGCTGCCCGCGGTGAACGAGGCGCAGCCGGCATCGGCATAGACGTTGTCGTCGCACCACCAGCGGTACAGCGAGTCGTTGCGCGCGAGTGCCGCGGCGAGGTCAGGCACTAGCGCACGATGCCGCAGCCGCAGCTCCGCCGGAGCCGCCATCGAATCGGGAGCGAGGACCACGAATCCCTCAGCAGCCATCATGGTCACATACCGCCAATTGTCATACGTGAGGCCGGCACTGCCGTGCAAAAAGAGGACGAAGCCACATCCACAGAGGCCAAGCGCCTCCAGAGCAGGCGTGCTGACCCCGGCGCCCGGGGCGGTGCGGCCGAGGGCTGCGGGCAGCTCCGAGAGCCGGCCCGCCCAGAGCGTCTTCTGGTCGGGCCGCTCGGCCACATTCGGCACCAGTCGGTGGGCGCGCACGCAAGGGGGCGGTAGCATCAGAAGCGCATGCTGGTACGCGTACTCGTAGGCGCTTGAGCCCCCGGACGGTAGCGGGGAAATCGTATGCACATCGCCCGCACGCGTTCGCAACAACAGCGGTCGGTCGAAGGCGACGATCGGAGCGCATGTCGCGTTCGCAGCATTGGCGGCGGCCGCGGCCACGAACACGACGCCATCAACACGTGAGAGACTCGCGACGCTGGAGACGGCCGCCGACACTACCACAAAGGCAGCGAAGACCGCAATCGCGGCCACGGCAATCCGCAGCCGACATCGAGGCCCAGAATGAATCTGTGCCTCGATGTCTTCGAATGCTTCCGCGGCCATTCCTAGCCACTTTCGCCGCACGGCGCCGTGCAATTCGCTATAGGGCCCCGGCAGTTGCAGGCGCCGTAGTGGCCGCGGTGACCGCGGTGACCTGAGCATTGTAGCTGTGCAGCTGAGCGCGGAAAGTTCCACGGTCGAGCGTGGGATACTTCCCATGCTCTCACTGCCGCGGCTGCTCGCTCTGCAACCGCTGCTGCTGTTGTTGTTCGCAAATCCTCGCTCCTCTCTCGGCGAGGAGCAAGAGAAAGATTGCTCGCCCGCACGGCAGAATCACGTTGAGGTACGGATAAAAGGTGGGGGAGTGGCGGTGGAGGAAGTTGTGAATCGGGGCTATGTGCGAAATCCCGAAACACGAGGCCAGACCCGCGGTGTACGCGGCGAGGGCGGCGGCGTGCCCCTGGTTCTCCGTCATCGTTGGCATCTTGATTGCCTGATGAGGTTTTTGACCCCGGGCCCCGCGAGATTTTCATGAAATCTCGAAAGACGTGGCAGACTCCCAAACGGTCTCTCGCCGAGGAGAGCCGGGGCACGCGCGCGCACGCATCGGTCGTTTAGCGAATTTTTCCAAACTTAGAATTCGAATTCCGCACTCGAGTCAACCCCTGTCCGCGCGACGCCACAGAGTTGAACCAACATGACATACATCTCACTGCTCGATCTGTCCAACCACGCTCGCGCCGCGGCCGCTGATGCGGACATCGTCACGCGTGATGAGGCTGTAGCTGCTATCGATGCGCGCCTGC
>PJAB01000638.1:0-22790 GCA_002887195.1 Chrysochromulina parva | reverse complement strand
CAGCGATGACAGCTTCGTTGTGCCTGACCACGATTCTGATGAGGACGACGACGAATAGAGTGTCTCCAAGTCAGTTACCGACTACCGAGCGAATTGTGACTGTGTATCGTAGACAATGTGACGAATCAACCAAGATCGTCTGGATTCAGGGCTCCCTCCTCGACGCACAGCTTGGAGCCAAGCTGCGCCCTAAGCTGCCCGACCCTACGGCTGGCGCCGACGCCGTTGCGATCATGTTTGCGGTGCAGTTCGCCTTCGACTCCCGTGAGCATGCTGATGCCCTGCTGCGTACTATCTCGCAACTGCTCCGTCCCGGCGGCGTCTTCTTTGGCACCGCCCCCGATGGCGACGCCGTCCGTGCTCAACTCGGCGCGAGCAACGAGTTCCATCTCACGCCTCCGGAGCATCCGTTTGCATTGCTGCTCCGCATGCTCCCTAAGCCAGCGCCGCCCGATGGCAGCGGCGGCAGCGGCGGCGGCGGCAGCGACGGCGGCAGCGGCGGCGGTGAGAGCGCGGGCTCAGCCGTCGAGTTTGGGCAGCCTCTGATCTTTTCTCTCGAGGATACAGTCACAAACGGCACGGACGCGAGCGGCTGCATCGAGTTCCTCTGCCAGCGCGCGGCGCTCACGCAGCTCGCCGCAGCTCACGATCTCCACCCGATCGAGATGTGCTCTCTGGCCGACGCGCGCAAGGCGGATGGGGACCATAGCGGAGCACTCACCGAGGCAGAGCGTCAGGTGGCCTCTCCGCTGATGACCACTGGATGACCGCTGATGACCGCTGACGACCTCTGATGACCTCTGATGACCGCTGATGACCGCTGATGACCGCTAATGACCTCTGATGACCTCTGATAACTTCTCGAGCGGCAGGTGGCCTCTCTCTACTTTGCATTCGCCTTCCGGAAGGGCAGCGGCGAGGGAGGGGCGCCGACGCCGACGCCGCCGCCGCCGCCGCCGCCGCCGCCGCCGCCGCCCTGCCGTGTGGGCGTCTACTTTGGCTCATTTGATCCCATACACGAGAACCACGTGACAGTCGCGCAGCACGCGCAGCACGCGCACGGCATGCGCTTTGTGTACCTCGTCAGCAACGCCGACAATCCACGGAAGCCCTTTGTGTCGGCGCTTAGCGCGCGTGCCGAGCTGATCGATGTGCGGCTCGCCCAACCCGACCTCTGATGACCTCTGATGACCTCTGATGACCTCTGAGGACCTCTGAGGACCTCTGAGGACCTCTGATGACCTCTGATGACCTCTGATTGCCTTGCTCATCAGGTGCGGCTCGCCCAACCCGACTGCCTGGGCTTGCGCCGCTTTGCGACGCGGGAGCATCAGAGGCTGGACTGGCGTGGGCGTGACGAGGTGTGCCGAGACATCCTCCAGCAGGTCAGCGAGGAGCTGCGTCGCGAAGGGGTCGATGCGCAACGGGCGGGCGGCGGAGGTGACGGCGGCGGCGGAGGTGATGGCGGCGGCGGCGGCGGCCCCTCTCGCACCACTCCCGTGCGAATCTTTCAGCTCATGGGTCAGGATTCCTTCGAGGACGCTGGAGGTGTGGAGGCCTTCCACAACCCAAGAACACGAGAATACATGCAAGGCCGAACGATACTCCTCTTCCCGCGCACAACCGCGCCCTCACCGATACGCGTGTCGCCGGAACTCTCGAGGTCCGGCCTGGACGTGCAGGTGGCTGCGGGCTATCGTGACCCTGTGCCCGTGCTCTCATCGACGAGATTACGAGCGCAGCTGACCGCCCTGTGTCGCGGCGCCCAGATCGGCGCGCCGCCCGAGGGGATTCACGAGAGCGTCTGGCGCCTTGCGGTTGCTCGCCGGCTGTACGCGCCACTCGCCCCGTCAGCTCGCCGCGTGCTCATTGGCGTCCTCGGCGCGCCCGGCAGCGGCAAGACGACGCTCTGCAGCGCGATGGCGCAACGGTTTTGCGGCGTGCGCCACCTTTCGGGCGGCGACTTCCACAGAGCCGCTTGCGACGTCTTGGGCGAGCGGTACGGCGAAGGGCGCTCGTTACAGCGCGTTGCGCGCCGTGATGGGCCGATTGAGGACGAGCTCTCCCATTTTGTCTACAGCTGCCAGGTGGAGGCGCTTCGTCAACTCGCAAAGGCGGGGTACGAGGTGGTGCTGATCGACGTCAAGGACGTGTCGCAGCTCTTGATCCTTGAGTCCGCTTGCTTGAGCGCGTTTGAGAGCGTGCCGCCCCCACCGCCGTCAGCGCCACCATCGCCGGACTTGACGAAATCGGCACCAAGCTCTTCGACCCGGCCGGAGGCGGGCAGGGCCGTGCCCAACACGGCGCCCGACGCGCGCCCGATCGCCTTCGACGCAGTACTCGTTCTCAATTGCGAAAGAGCGACCCTCCTCGCTCGCCTCAAGGGGCGCGGCGAAAGAGAGGGCGACTGGTATGGCGAGGAGAAGAGGCTGGACAAATGGTTTGGCGGCGACATGGGCGTGCGCGCGGATCAGCTTGCGTCGTACACGAGCGCGCGCGCGCTCACGAAGGTGAGG
Source organism: Chrysochromulina parva (assembly GCA_002887195.1). NCBI lineage: Eukaryota > Haptophyta > Prymnesiales > Chrysochromulinaceae > Chrysochromulina > Chrysochromulina parva. Next base: position 20,274 of record PJAB01000638.1, on the reverse strand, counting down.
ACCTCTGATGACCTCTGATGGCCTCTGATGACCTCTGATGGCCTCGGATGACCTCTGATGACCTCTGATTGCCTCCCTCATCAAGGTGATGGCCCTCGAGGGCGAGCAGCTGCTGCCGGCGCTCCTCGCGCAAGTCGAGGCCACGCTCACAGAGTGCGCGCGTGCCAAGGGGCTGACGCTACGCCCCCGTGGCGACGACGAAGGCACCAACGACAGCGGCACATCCGACAGCGGAAGCGCCGTGTCGAGCGCCGGTTCGAGCGCCGTGCGCGCCGTCGTGGTGAGCGCAATTGCCAATGTGCTCAACCACGCCTTCCGACGCCACGTGGCGAGCGTTACGTGGAGCACGGGCGGATTCGATCGCTTCAGAGACTCGAGTGGGGGCGGCAATGGGCGCGGCGGTGGTGGCAAGGGCGGCAAGGGCGGCGGCGGCGGCAAGGACGGCGGCGACGGCAAGGGCGGCGGCGGCGGCATGGGCGGCGGCAAAGGCGGCGGCGGCGTTGGCTCCACCGGCGCCCTTCAGTCGCCACGCGGCGGCAGCGGAGGCAAGGGCGCCGGATTCGGCGAAAGCCGCGGCGGTGGCGAGAAGGGCAAGGGCAGCGGCAGCGGCGGTGGCGAAAAGGGCAAGGGCGGCGGCAGCGGCGGTGGCGAGAAAGGCAAGGGCGGCGGCAGCGGCAGTGGCGGCGGCAGCCACGGCACATGCGGCGCACGCGACTCGAATAACTCCTCGAGCAGCGGAGACGTGCGCGGCGAGGCACGGTTCCTCGGTGGCGGTCGTGGTCGCGGAGGCGGCGGTGGCCGCGGCAGTGGCAGCTTCGAGACGACCACCAGCGAGTCGATGGGCGTCGATCTCGGCCTGAATCTCGGCTCGTTGGGCGGCGGCAAGAGCGCCAAGGGTGGGGGTGGCATGGGAAGGGGAGGGAAGGGCACCGCCTCAGGCAGCGACGCCAAAGGGGGAGGCGGTGGCAAGCGCGGCGGAGGAAGTGAGGGCGGACGCGGCTCCAGCGTCTCGTCAAGCCGTTCTGATACTGCTGGCGGCTGGCGGCGAGAGGGGTGACCACGCAACAACAACAACAGCGACAACTCGCTCAGTTGGTTGACCGTCGCTGGACGCGGCAGCCCGTGCACCACCGATGCTCGACAACGTGTAAACTAACTTGTATGCCGCGCTCGAGGGAGGGAGCGCGATCTGTGCGTTTCGAGTGTAAGAGTCTAAGGAGTGGCTAAGCCTCCCGTCCCATACGATATGAGTCCCATAGGTCTAACAAGTAACATATGACGTGACCTGCGCGCCTCATAATCGCTATCGCGATGGCGCACCCCCCGCCGCGCGCCACCCCCGCCCCGGGCATCGCATCTTTCGGCTCGCTTTGCCGACGCCATTCGCGCCGAGCTTGTCGGATGTCGGCACGCTACAGGGACGACCGGACGGAGCCATTCGCGATCCTCGCAGCATCTTGGTCGTTGGTTCGAGTCGTTGGTGGGTGAGTGGTGATGGGCCAATGTCGAGTCGAGACGCAATGATTTCTTAGGAAGCGGGTATCGAAAGCGGGTACAACATACGAACACATCTTCTATGAGCAGCGGCTCGACCGACGTGTCTATTCCATCGAGATCTGGGCGCGCGATAGCTCACGACGAGGAGCCTCCAAGACATTCGAACAGTTGGGAGACGCCCGCGGGGAGCGCACATACGGGCTATCTCCTTCCAAAAAGGGAAGGAGATCAGGTTGCTCTGCACGTTCTGCTTGATCGTGTGCTGCATCTCGCCGCACGTGGCCTCAAGGATGTTGTCGATCTTGCACGTTGAGCCCGCATGCGCGGGAATGTAGAGCGATGGCAGATCGAATGCATGCGGAGCTCATGCCCAAGTTGCCTGAATCAAGCACGAGCTCTCGGAGGAGTCACGCTTTCCCGACGGGCGACAAGCCCGCCGAGAGGCCAACGCCGATGGAGGCGGCGCTCATCGCCCTCGCTCTGCTCTGGCACTCAAATTCTTCGGAGATCGACCGGAGATCGACCAGTGTCGCTGGTCCCGCCCGGTGTGCCGGACCCCGCATTCAGAGTACCGGTAGGCGACTGGTTCTCACGACGTGTTCCGAATGCCGAGCATACGCATGAGCGCGAAGCCAAGATCCGCGTCGAGCGGTTGTGGCTGCGTCGTCGTCGGCGGAGGCGACGTGCTCATGATGACGCTCGAGGAGCCGACACTTGCCATGGATGGGCGCCATGCTGGGCGACGCTCTCGAAGAGCGCGCAGAATCTCGCAGTCGGAGGTGCGCGTGAAGCCCTCAACGGCCTTCTCCTCTGCGAACAAACGGCCGACGGCCAGCCGGACATCCTCGGCGTCGGCGACCGCCGCCAGCACGCGGCGCAGCGCGCCCTTGGGGCTGAGTGCGCCATGGCTGGCTGGGTCTGGGTCTGTGGGGCCTTGCCATTCAGTTGGATGGATGGCCGTGTGCGCGGGGTTCGCGACCACCTTGTACGGTGAGTCGTCCACAAGCAGCGTGTTGCTCGGTCCGAAGGGAGCGGCCCATGCACCCATCGACCATAGTCGAGAGAGCTCCTTGAGCATCAGGCGCCGCGTGCCCGAGATATCGTCTGGGTGCGCCTCGCCAGCATCGGTGCAGTGCGACTGGTCCAGGATGGCCATAGGCGGCGGCAGCCCAGCGAACGCCAGATCAACCATGGGCTGCACGTTTTTGGCTTGGGCTGTCGACCAGACGGCGATGGCAAAGTGCTGCGAGCACCACGCCAGAAACTCTTGCGCGTTCGGACGGCGAAAGATGTGGAACTGGCCCACTGTAGCGTCGGGCGCGCACGGCAGCGAAGCCAGATCCACCTCGCCTTTGCGCACGCGCCAGAAGAGAAGTCCATTGAGATCGAGGACGAGGAGCTTCTTAGGCTTCCGCAGCCATCGAAGAGGCGGCATCGGGAGGGACTGCGGAGGGGGTGGTCTGGAGTCCGACATGTGAACGTGATCCGAGCACTTTTGTGGTTCCAGATTTCGTCATACACTCCACGTCACGAACGGAGAAGTCGTTTAACACATGCAGGCGGAGAGGCGAAACAGCCGACAGCAACATGAGCGAATGCGGCGAGACCCATTGTGCGCGCGCCGTGCAGCCAAATCTCGTCAAAGTTTACACGAGGGCTGGCTGGGGCGCCTGGAGGTTAGGATCCTGCATCGGCGGCAGGTTCGTCTTCCCGGGGAAGCGCTCCTTGACCCTGCAGAAGAGGCCGGTGGCCGTGTGGATGGTGGCGGCCGACTTCATGCCGACCATGCCGATGGATTTGTCCGGATTCTTGGGGTCGAGCTTGTCGGGGTACACGGGGCCGTTGGGCATCTCGAGGTCGAATTCGAACCGACGCAGCAGCATAGCGGCCGAGACCGCAGCCTCGAGCAGCGCGAACTGGTCGCCGACGCACTTGCGCGGCCCCGCTCCAAAGGGCATCATGGCGTGGTCGCTGGCAATCTCGAGGTTCTGCACCCAGAGTCCAGGCGGTCGGCGATTTGGGTCGTATCCCTTCCATCCCTTGACGGCCTCGTTGAAAAACGGCCGGTCCCAGCGCTGCGGATCGAAGACGTCGGGGTGCTCCCACAGCTGCGGGGACCGTCCCATGTTGTACGTCGAGATGAAGAGATCATTCGCGCGCGCGAGCTTCGAGCCGCCCTCGATGCCCGTGCCGCCCTCGGGCCACGTGTCTTCTTCGAGCGCGCACCGAATGAAGAGCGGCGGAGCGGGCCACATGCGCAACGTCTCGGCAAGCACCTTTTGGAGCTCGGGCATGTTCTCGATGTCTTCGAAGGTGGCGTAGCGGTCACCGATGACGGCATCAATCTCAGCCTGGACGGTTCTGAGAGCCGCCGGATGCTGCGAGAGCGCGTACGTCATCCAGGTGAGCACGGCAGCGGTCGTCTCGTGCCCGGCGATGAGCAGCGTAATCAAGTCGTCGCGCATCTGCTTATTGTCCACCTCCTCGCCGCGCAGGTCGATGAGGAAGCGCAGCATCGAAGGGTCGCTCACCTGCGAGACGCGCGCGCCCAGACGTTCTCAGAGACGTTCTTAGAGACGTTCTCAGAGAGGTAATCAGAGACGTAATCAGAGACGGAATCAGTGAAGAGCCGAGGGCGCAAGTGCCATTTCTCACGGGACGCACATCCAAGCGCCACCCAAGTGCAGACTCGAAGTGCCACCCAAGTGCCGACTCCAAGTGCCATCAACCATGAACCATCGCAGATAGCCATCCAATCCAAGCACGCTCTCATACAAAGGGCAGGCGGCCATCGCTCCTAAATTAGGAACTGTGGCCACGTGGCCACGTTCACCTTCGAGTAGTCCTTATTCTTGAGGTCCTCGCGCAATCAGAGGGCACTCAGAGGGCACTCAGACGCACTCAGACCGCTCACCTTCGAGTAGTCCTTATTCTTGAGGTCCTCCAGCTCCGCGGGATTGCGCGACTCGAGGCACTGGTCGATCAGCCGGTAGAGGACGTTGTTGAGCAGGTCCATGTCCTTGTTGAACTCGACGAGGCGCGGGATCAGCTGGTTCGCGCCGGGGATCTTCCAGTAGGGCGCGGGCGTCAGTGCACGGTGCTCCACCTCGCCAAGCGTTCGGATGGCCGCCTTGACCACGGGAGATTCGTCATTGACGGAGCCGAACTCATAGTTGAAGACGGCCTTGCCGATGACGTCGAGGGCGAGCGAGCCGTACCGCTCCTCCATGTCGAGGATCGCACCTTTCTTAGACGCCTGCAGCAGCTGAGGGATCAGCGCCGCATTCGCCTGCCCGAATTCGCTCACCATGCGCCGTAGGTAGAGCTTGTGGAAGCCGGGCGCGATGGCACGCCGCCGCTTGGACCACGTCTCCTTGTCGGCAGGGATGAGGCCCTTGCCCATGATGTCCTCGAGCACCAGCGACAGGGCCCCCTTGTCGTAGTTGTCGTTGTTGTCGCGCAGGATGTGGCGTGCGACCACCGGGTCGTTGACGACCATGAAGGACTTTGGTCCGAAGCACATCTTGTACACGGAGCCGTACCGGTCGAAGTAGGTCTTCAGGGCGAGAAAGATGGCCTGGAAGTCGAGCCCCTCGACGTCCGCCGCCGCGAGCGGCGCCTTGTCCGGCGCGGGGATGTTGCCGAAGATCTGCTCAATATTGGTCTTGAATGTGCGCGCCACATCGCCCAGGCCCAGCGGCTCGCCCTTCTTGCCCGCACGCAGGAACGGCATCGCGTCCCAGAACCAGTCCCAGATGGCTGGCAGCGGTTCCGGCTCCTTGGTTTCGCTCAGCAGGATCGTCCGTGCCAGCGACTTGGACATCGCGATCGGCATGTTGTTGATCCACATGTCGAGCGTCGGCTCCTCGGGAATGAGATCATTGTTCTTAGTCTTGGTCTGTGCCGGTTTCTCGGCGAGGCTCACGGAAGCGCGGGGGACGACCGCGGCACGCTGCAACGGCGCGCCCATGTGCAGGCCTAGGAGCGCAGGCACGAGCACCATCGGCCACATCATCCTCCTTGAGGGAGAATGTCCGAGATGAGGGGCTCTTCGCGGAGGTCATTCACGCCGAAAGTTTCGAGTGCCAAAGCGCGACGAACCGCGATTGTGCGCCCTTTGCAATTGACCCTTCACTCGTCGAACGCACGGTCTCGTCAAACTTGAAAGAGAGTTTCGTTCCTAATAGGGCGCCTGGCACTCCATGGTCCTCGCCTTATTGCCCATCGCACTCGCTGCGAACATGAATGGGGACTACTTAATCACGCGCACGAGCGTGATCGGCGCCGCCGGTGCCGTCGGCGACTACGCGGCCCGCGGGCACGAGTACTTTGACGTCTATTCCCCACCGATCACGTCACAGTACGGCGAGACCTTTTGGACCAAGATGGACGACGTGCCGCTCCCCAAGGAGATTGTGGAGCGCTTCGCGGATGGCGTGATCGCCGTAACGGGGTATGAGATGGATCAGGTCACTGACGATGGTCTGTCGATCGGGTACAACCGCGTGTACAACCACCACTACGGCGCCTTCCTCGTCGGCGCGGGCTCCTCGCTACGGAAAATGCCGTGCGGCCTTCGTGACTACCACATGGGATGCATGATGAACGGCGAGCCCAGCATGTGGATGGCCGTGCCACACGACTCGAACGAGGACGTGCCCTCCTCCCAGTTCTTCTCCGAGGGCAACGGCGGCGAGAGCCGCAAGTCCTTTCACGGTTACCCGGACGGCTTCGCCCAGCTAGTGGCCCGCCCGCGTAACTTTTCGCTCATACCGATGCAGATCGACACGTGGAACCGCGACACACCCGTGCACGACCACGACTACATCGCCGGCCCGCTCCCCCGCGCGGCGCAGAGCCCCCCAGGCAGCGTCTACAGCGGACTTCTCGAATGCCCGTGCACGGATCGCATTACCAAGGTCAACGGCTCCATCTGCTCACTCGAGGGTGGATGCTGGAAATGGCCGAGCACGGCGGGGCAGAGCATCACGGGCGACTTTTGTCCCGACGAGCCGCTCAGCCAGCTCAAGGCTGTGGGGAACCGTATCTGCTCCCTCGACACGTACCCGGGAGGGCAGATGTGCTGCCCTCACAAGTCGATCTTGCTCGACAAGGATCAGGACCCCTGGCCGGGCAAGCTACTCACGTATCGGATGAAGTTCCGCTTCTGGTTCCAGCCGTGGCGCCCGCCCGCTGCCGTCGCCGCGCGCCTGCCCCCCGCCCGCCTCGGCGCCCCCAACCCTCCCGCCGCCGCCAGCCACGCCAACCTGGTCCGCTTCTATTGGCAAACCGAATCCTTCGCAGGCGAGTATGACGTTCCGCGCGGCGCCGACTCACTCGGCCACGACCGCGGCGCGACGACGTACAGCGAGGCCGAAGGGTACGTGTACACGATTGCGTCCGAGTGGCCGGCGGCGGACTCAGTTTACGGCTGCGACCCCACTCGACAGAAATGCGTGCCGGACGGCACGAACGGCTTCGAGCTCGTGTACGCTGGTGGGCACTGCCACGCACCCAATTGCATCTCGCTCGAGCTCACGATCAAGGAGACGGGCGAGCTCCTCTGCCTGCAGCGCCCCGTGCGGGGAAACGGCTCGCTCACAGACCCCTTCGACGATATGGGCTACATCACACTCCCACCTTGCCTTTGGGGCCGCGACGGCGAAGGCGGTGGGCGCGCGCTGCCGCCTCGCCCACGTGTGCCGCTCAATGCGACGCTGCGCTCCGTCTGCCGCCAGAACTCGACCGTGGGCCACTATGGCCAGATGGCGAGCTGGCAGATGCGCGGCGTCTTCTACTACGACTGATTGACGCATCTTCAGCGTGTGGAACGAATGTAGCGAGTGTCCGCCCTGGAGGTGGTGAGTGTCTCATCATGCTTCAACGGGCATCACTTTATCAAGAGGACGGCGCGACGAGATCGCGCGTGTACGTGTACAGTGTTATTGGAGAAGTGTGTTTGTTTGCATCCTTATATACGCCATAGGCATAGCCCTTTTAGCGCGCGTGCGCGCAGCTCGTGTGCAGAGTGAGCGACTTCCGACTACACCCCGCAGACAGAGACACCCCCGGCTTCCCCCCCCGCCCGCCCGCCGCGCGCCTCGCCCGAGGCCCCTGGAGCGGCCGCCGAGCGCGCCCCAAGCACACGACATCAAGATGTGCCACGCAAACAAGGATTCGGCAAGGATGGACCCGCGTATGGCGACTGGACCGCGTACGTGCCGGAATCGCACCGCTCAGCTCTGAGGCGAGGACATGCGAATGTCCGATGAGCATTAATGAGCAAACCTAGCACCGCCGCCCAGTTCACTTGTTGAGCTCGATCGCCGCATGGAGGGCCCTTCTAGCGAGCACGGCACAGCCCCCCTGCTTGGCCATCGAGGCCGTTGGCTTTCCAGAGGCGACGGTGACGACGGCGGCGGAGGTGGAGGCGGTCTGGGCGGCGTCAGCCACGCCCATGCACCAGTCTCCGTTCTCGTGCCACGTTTGTGCACGCGGTAAGCAAACTTATTCTGGGTCTGTTTGCTTGGGCTAGTCTTTGTGGTGTAGCCCGCTAGGAATCCCTAGCTGCAAGCGCGGCAAACTCCTGGTGACACACATCGAAGCCGGCGCCACCCGGAGCGTACGCACGTTCGGCTGCCCGCCGCCAGGCAAGCATCAAAGGGCCGATTACACGACTGACCATCCGCCAGCGAGCCATGGGAGATCGACCGAATTGGGCCTCAGTCAGGTAACATTGAAACCTAGCCTGATAATGAGAGTCGTTCCCATACGACGTGATGAAAATCCGCCACTTTGAGGACGTCACTGCAGAAGTGAAAGAGGCATATGCAAATCCATCCTCACTGCGGCTTCTCCAGTAATGGACCTCAGAGCCTTGCACGCGTACGAACTGTCCCTTGGAACTGTCCCACGACTCCAAGTGAGCGTCGTCAAATCCGTAATGTGGGTTACTGGCCACTCGCCAGTGAGTAAAGGTCTGTGGCTTTTGCATATCCACTGAGAGCATGTACGGCATCGACTGCGAGTTTGGCCCATCGAACGCAAACGCTGAGTTCTGCTTCCCAGCTTTAGCACCCAGCGGCTCCGCAGAGGTACCGCAAAACACACTTGCCGGATCGTCCAGATCATATGCACCTGCATTTGCGTACTTGCGAGAGTGGTCGAGCACCGTCCACCCTTCGCCAGCTCCAGAGAAGTAAGTGATCCCTGATACCTTGGAGACCTCCGTCATCAGCTATGAACCTACTCGTGCACAAGCGGGCGTCAAGAAGTGGAAGCACGCGGACATGGAGAGGAGGACGTGCACGGAGAGTGGAAGCCGCACGCGCACCTCAAATACCAAGGACGAGGGCAGCGTCAGAGAGGACAGTGTCTGTCACCGAGCGCAGCGCGCGCGCGCGCTCGAGAGATGCCGCAGATGATGCGGGCGGGTGTTCAGAAAAGAAAGCGCGCGCTCGCTTTCTTTAAAGTCAAGTCAAGTCAAGTCAAGTTTCTTTCAAGGGCCCCCAGCCCCCTTTTTTTCTTCAGAATTTTTTTTGGCAATTTCTGGAAAGGGATAATGAGCAACACCGCAACGACGCGCCGCCCCAGCCTACCGGTGTAATTTGAACAACTTCAGAGGGTCATGAGAGTTCAGTATATTCACAGCCTACTGCTTACCGTTCATGTGTGTCCCGGCTCCCCCACGTGTCTTTTTACCGTTCATGAAGGCAAGTCAAGACTTTGTCTTGACTTGACATGACTTGACTTGACGTTCATGAAGAATGCCGCACGACACAATCGACCGTCTCGCCACCGAAGCCTTTGCGCTTCAACGCGAAGGACGCCCCGCAGAAGCTGTGAAGCGCTTTGAGGCCGCGCTCGCACGTACCACGCTTGCCAATGCCACGCGTGCCGCGCTCACCTCCGACCTCGGCGTTGCGCTCAACCAAGCTGGCCGGCCATCGGAGGCGGCGGCGGCGTATCACTCGTCGTTGGCCCTTGTGCCGACTGGCCGCACCTACAATAATCTGGGCGTGGTACTGCAAGCGAGAGGTGACGTACGTGGGGCCGAGGACGCCTACCGCGCGGCGCTGGCTCTCGAGGCCGACACGCTGCCGAGGGCCGTGCTGCTCAACCTGCTCCGCTCGTGCCTTGACGGCGCACATTGGCGCTCGTGGACGCTCTTCGAGTGGCTTGCGCAGCGTCCTAGCGAACCGCCGTCGCCCTTCGAGCGGCTCGAGGCGCGTGCCTTTTTAACTGGACAGCTCGCGCACGTCCGCGCGGCGGCGGCGCTCGAGGCGGCCGAGACGCTCGCTGAAGCCATGCGGCCTTGGAGCTGCGAGTGTGGCGGGTCCACACCACGGAGCCGGAGCGGCCGCAAGCTCCCGCCGCTTGGGCGCGGCCGCCCGCTGCGCGTGGTCCTCCTCGCCGACCTCGACCTCGACCCGTCCGCGTCGCTGCTGCGGGTCGCGCTCCCCGCGCTCCACGCACTTCGTGACATCGAGGTGTGACGAAACGCTATCTCGAGCTATCTCGAGCTATCTCGAAGGCGTCTGATCCGCTCACTCTCGCTCGCCCGGGCTCTGACAGCCGGCCCTCCTCCTTGCATGCACGTGCTCATCACGGCGCCCCCTCCCCTCTCCCCACAGGTGACGTTACTCTCGCTCGCCCGGGCGCCTCCGTCAGAGCCCCTGGCGAGCATCGCAGAGAGCGTACCGACACGCGTGCTGCCGCCCGGGACGCCGATCGGCTGGGACGCTGGCGCCGCTGGCATCGCCGGTGGCGGCGGCGGCGGCGGCGGTGGCGGTGGAGGCGGCGGAGGCGGCGGAGGCGGCGGCAGCGCTGACAGCGGAGGCGGCGGAGGACGAGGGGGCGAAGGCGGCCCTCCCGTCGTAGCTCATGAGTACTGCGAGGCGCAGGCCCGCCTGCGAGCCGCCGCCCCGCATGTGCTTCTCGAGGGGATGGGCTACTTGCCCGGCCAGCAGCTCGCTCTCCTCGCACGCCCGTGCACCCGCGCTCCGGTACAGACTTCGTGGCTTCGCAACTTCCAAGGCTCGATGGAGGCGAGCTTCGTCAATTACGGGATGGCGGACGCGCGCGCTCTCCCGCCCAAGACAGCGCGCCTCTCGGCGGAGCGCGCCACGCTGCTGCCGCATCAACTGCTCGTCAACTCTCACGCGTACCATATTAGGCAATCCCAGGCGCGCGAGTCGACGCTTCACAGTTCACAGCTCGTGTCACCGTCCTCGTCGCCCCGCCAGCGCCGGTCAGCGCTCAGGACGGCGCGCGGGAGCTCCGCCTCCGATGGGTTCACACCCGCGCTCAGGACGGCGCGCCCGCTGCTGTGCAGCCTCAACCGCGTCAACAAGCTCGACCCGACCGTCTTTGACAGCTGGGCCTCTGCACTGCTGCGGGCTCGCGTGCCCTTATGGGTGGCCACCGGCGCAGGTGAACGGACGCCCTCAAGCCGGCCCGCCTCCTTGCATGCAGGTGCTCATCACGGCGCCAACCCCCCTCTCCCCACAGGTGACTGGACGCCCCGAGGCCGGCGGTACGCGCAGCGCGCCCTCGGGGCCGAGAGGGGCGGCATGCATGTGCTCACCACGACGCACCCTCTCCCCACAGGTACGCGCAGCGCGCCCTCAGCGCCGAGATGGGCGCTCGCGGCGTGCGCCGGCATGCGCTGCTCACCGCGGCGCGTGCGCCCGATGCAGGTGATCCCAAATTTGGATTGCCACTGATTGCCACTGATTGCCACTGATTGCCACTGATGGCCACTGATGGCCACTGACGGCCACTGATGGCCACTGACGGCCACTGACGGCCACTGATGGCCACAGATTGCCACTGATGGACATGAAGTGCCAAAGAATGCCAGTGATGGCCATGCCATGCATGGCCGCTCATTTGGGCGTGCGTCCGAGTCGCCTTGCATGCACGTGCTCACCACGGCGCCGCTCCCCCTCTGCCCCCTTCCCCTGGCAGCCGCGCACGCCGCGAGGATTGGGAGATGCAATCTCGCCCTGGACGCGCGCCGCTGGGGCGCACACACAACGGCCTTGGACGCTCTCTGGGCTGGCGTGGGCACCCTCTCGGTACCGCGCGAGACGCTTGCCTACCCCCCCCTTGCCACCCCCCCCCCTGGCGTGGGCACCCTCTCGATATCGCGCGAAACGCGAGGCGCCCTTGCATGCAAGTGCTCATCACGGCGCCTTCGCTTCTCCCCACAGGTACCGGGCGAGACGCTCGCCTCGCGTGCGGCGCTCTCGATCCACAGCGCCATCGGCGCCGCGCTTCTCTCAGCTGCCAGCCTACGCGCGGGCTCCGACCTTGCCGCCGCGCTCGCGCTCGACACGGCGTTTGGCTTGGAGGGGCCAGAGGGGCGGGCGCCCACCACGGCGCCGTCGTGGATGACGCCACGCCGCCCATCTCGGAGGCCGGTGAGGATTGAGAGTGTCCTCGACCAGACAGTGTGAATACATAGGTGAGGATTGAGAGTGACCTTGCGCGCGATGCCCTCGTAGACGCGCTGTCGGCGCCGGCCGTCCCTAGCGCCGTGTCGAGCGCTTGCTCCGAGTCGCTTCCGTTGCTTCGGCCTTCGCCTCTAAGCACTTTCCGCGGGGCGTCGGGTCGCGCGCTCGCCGGGGCCGGGGATGCATGTTGCATCTCGGCCGTGTCCGGACGCACGCCGGTCGGCTCGCGCGCGGCGTCCCGAGGACCATCGATCCGCCGGGCCGGTTCGGTTAAGTCGCTAGTGTCGACACCGCGCTAGTCGGGTCGAGAGCCGAACGACGGTGGTAACGGGCTCTAACGCGAGCGGAGCGGTTGAGGTATCCTCTCTTAGCACCGTAGTAGTAAAAGTCCGACTTAGGAGTTTAGTGTGTAAATCTGGAAAAAGGCGCATGCGAAAACATCGACTATTGTGTCACGCAGAGCAAACATGCCACAAGCCAGACGTGGCACGCCCTGCACACGCCCGGTCCTGAGAGACAGTGCCGTGAGTGTCACAGCTCCCTGACACCTGCCGCCGCACCTCGCGTTGGTGCCTTACTTCTTCTTACGCGCCATGCGCTTGACATAGAACTCCAGCTCCTTACCCTCGAGGATATAGCCGTCGCACCGGCCGCACTGGCCCGGCCGCGACGTGATAATGGCGTACAGGCGTCCAGTGTCGAACTGCGAGTTGATGTTCGGGTCGACGACGCCCATCGTCGTCTTCTGACGCTCGCTGATCTTGCGCGTGACCGCGCCGCTCTGCTTTTTGGCCGCAGCCTCGGTCGCGCCCTCGGCCGCCTTCTTCTTCTTGCCGAGATGCGTGCCGTAATGCGCCTCGTACCACTGCCGGAAGGGCGTCGCGTCCACCTGCACAATGGTGCCCTTCACGAGCGTCTTCGTGCGCACCAGCTCGTTGTTCGAAGCGTTGTAAACCACGTCGATGACGCGCGTCTTGCGCGTGCAGACCTCCGAGCCCCACGAGAAGTTGCCCGACTCCAGGCGCAGCGCACGGAACTTCGTATTGCCACCGCGGACGCGCACCTTGTGCACGCGCTTGAGGCCCATCTTGGTCATCGCCATCGCCCGGCCCATGTCATACTGGCGCTTCTTGTGGTACTGCGGCTTGCGGCCACCGGTAAGGCGGCGCTTCGGCAGGCTGCTGCGGGAGATACCCATGGCTGAACGGCTGCGCTGTGGCGAAGCTGTGGAGCTACCAGACCCTGCGGTGGCGGGAGGTCGAGCAAAGCCAGCTTAGTGACGAGCAAAGCGGCTCGCAGGAATCGGTGCTCGCGCAGAGGGCCATTAGAGATTGCGTGCACGCCGCTCCACGCATCCCCGCTCAGGCATTGTGCGGGAAGCGCCCTCAGCGAGCAGGAGCGCCCTCAGCCAGCAGAGAGGCCTCAGCCAGCATTCTCACCTAGCGCAGTGAGAGGCGACGCGACGAGTCCAACTTGGACGGCGTTTCCACAGCACTATAGGCGCGCGCGCGCCATGTTGATCAATTCGCTCTTTTCTTGTATAGGATACGTGCATGAAAAGAGAAGGGGAAGGGAACTTGAAGAAGGGGGGATGAAGACATTTAGGTACCTCTATTTCCGCAAACTTGTGTAACGCGTTGAAGTCCTTCTTCCTACTCACGACTTCTTCCGAGCGCATGGCCTCGCCTCGCGTGGCCTCGCCTCGCATGGCCTCGCCTCGCGCGCCAGCCGCCAGCCCTGGCCCGCCGCCGGCCTTCAGCCTCGTCGCCAACAACCCGCAGTCCAAGCCGGCGCGCGAGGTGCAGCGCGCGCTCAAGTCGTTGACCTCCGTGCAGCTCACGGTGGAGCGCTCGCTTGCATCCACACGCGAGCTGGACGAGCGCTTCTCGGCGGCGCAGGAACAGGCGGATATGGGCAGCGCGAGCTACCTGGAAGACGCCGCAACCGAACACGACATTGAACGTCTGCGGAAGGTGCGCGCCGACCAGCGCGCGGCGCTTCTCATCGCCGAGAAGAAGGTGGCGATCGTGACCGAGGCGCATGACGCCATCGAGCGGCAGATCGAGCGGCTCGACGCAGCGCTCAACCAATTCCAGGGTGAGTTCGGGCTGCCTGCGAGCGCAGTCAGCGGCGCCGGCGCCGGCACGGCGCAAGCGGCGGTTGGTGCCGGCGGCTTCTCGTTCTTCCCTGGACAGTCGGAGGGCTCGTCTCCTGGCGGGCGCGGTCGGCGCGGCAGCGGCGCTGGCTGGGGAGCCTCGGCCGCCAGCGCCGGCCTTCTCGGCGGCGCCGGCCTTCTTGGCGGCGCCGGCGCGGCCGCCGGTGGCCTCTCCGCAGCGGAGGCGGAGGAGACGTTTTGCACGTGCGGGCGCGTCTCGTTTGGCCAGATGGTGGGCTGCGACAACCCCTCATGCGCGATCGAATGGTTCCACTTTGGCTGCGTCGGCCTCGAGGACTCGCCGCCCGGCACCTGGCTCTGCCCCATCTGCGAGCTGCTCCAATCCACCTTCGTCAAGGCGCTCAAGCGGACCGCTCTCCGGCTGGAGGACGCCACGTCGCCAGGCAGCGGGCGCGGCCGAGGCCGTGGCCGCGGCCGAGGGCGCGGGCGCGGGCGCGGCTGGCGCAGCGACGCCGGTGCGGCAGCCTCTAGCGGCGGCAGCGGCGGCGGCGGCGGCAGCGGCGGAGGCGGCGAAGGCGGCGGCAGCGGGAGCGCCGTCCTGAGCGCGAACGCCGCGTCGCCTGGCAGCGGGCGCGGGCGCGGGCGCGGGCGCGGGCGTGGGCGCGGGCGCGGGCGCGGGCGCGGGCGCAGCCCCAATGGTAGCACGACGCCGTCCATGCTACCGCCGATGGGTGGTGGGCGCGGCCGAGGCCGCGGTGGCGTGGCCAAGGCATGCCCAGCGTGCCGCGGCAAGCACAAAGCTCACACCTGCGGGCGTGGGCGCAATGCGCTGCTCGCGCGTCTCGAGGCGGGCGAGGGCTGAGCGGTGACGCGGCCCTGAGCGCGGCACGAGGCGCCGACGTTGTACAGTAGAGATACCGGATGAAGATGCGCAGTACCGGTACGCGGTCAGCGGCGCCGCGGCAAGCGAAGGAGGGGGATGCTAGACGGTGAGAGCGAGACACATGGACACATGCACATGTGTGGGGATGCACATGCATGCATTCATGGGCTCATTACCACAAACGGACGGGCGCCTCCACCGGCGTACGACCGTATACGACGCGTCGCGGCCCGGTACCGTGTGCGGCTCACGACTGCAGGGGTGTGTACGTGCATGTACGTGTGTTCCATCGGCTGCGTGCCTCCGTGCGTGCATCAACGCTTCTCGTATCTCGACCGATCGCGTGGGTTCCGCCCTGTGAGCGTGGACGAGCCGGGCTACGCTGTTTATGTTTCGCCGTGTCCAGAGCCGCGGTATGTGTATATATTCATGGTCGATGGCGGGCGCGGGCGCGGGGCGCGTGGCATACTGAAAAGCCACAGCAATTGCACAGCACTGCGCTGGTATAACAGGCGAGGTAGACTGTTATAGGTGAGCGGTGGCCGGCGCGCGCGCGCGCGCGGCGACTCGTCACCACATCTTCACCGGCGCTACCGCAAAAAGATCACTCCTCTTGCTCTGTCTCAAGCTCATGAATCGTCGGTGCGGGCGAGGCGTTGCCATGGGCGTCGCCCGGCGGGAGCGCTGTCCACGCGATCTGCGACGGCTTGAGTACAAAGAAGGCATCCTTGAAGGTCTCGCCGGCACTCGTGAGACCGAGCTGGCAGTATGCATTCAGCCCGAACGTGAAGACCTCACCAGAGGTGAGCCGCACCTGATGAGCCAGGCAATCAGGGCTCATCAGAGGTCATCAGAGGTCATCAGAGGTCATCAGAGGTCATCAGAGGTCATCAGAGGTCATCAGAGGTGAGCCGCACCAGCGTGTGGTGATCCCCACAGGCGACCTCGGCGACGTTCGGGCGTCGTATCGGGCGCAACCGGAGAGTCCCTAGGCTACCCCTGCCCACCGACCGCGGCAGCAACACAGGAGTCGGACGCTCGTAGGCGTCGATGCCGGTCGCAGCAGTCCAGCCGTTACCCAGCTGCCCATAGATGGGGTCCCCAAATGCAAGCGCCTCGCCGTCACAGGTAAGTACGACAGAGTGGAGCTCGCCGGCAGCGGCGTACGCGACGGTCTTGCCCGCTAGGGCGCGCACCTTCTTGGGACGGTGCTGAGACAGCTGGTCGCCGTGGCCGAGACGGCCCTTGTCGCCGTTGCCAAAGGAGTAGAGAACGCCCGCTGTCGAGACCGCAAGGGAGTGCTGGTGCCACGCGGACGCTTGACGGATGCGCGTGCGCGCGCTGCCGAAGCGCACCCCCGAACGCGCTGTGGTGAGCACTTGCATGCAACGGATGCGCGTGCGCGCGCTGCTGAAGCGTGCTCAACATCAGTGCTCATCAGCAGCAATCAGACGCAATCAGACGCAATCAGTCGCACCTGCCGAAGCGCACACGCGCCGGCGTGAGCTGCTCGGGAGGCGCGTCGGCGTCCATCGATCCGAGCCCTAGCTTCCCCGCCGAGCGGTCGCCCGTAGCGAAGAGCGCGCCTTCCTCGGATACATAGAGACTATGGGCTGAGCCCGCAGACATTTGGATGATACGCTGTCCGTGGTCCACCAGGGAAGCTATGACGGTGGGCGAGGCGAGATGCTCCTTGATGCCGTGGCCGAGCGAGCCGCTGTCACCCCATCCCCACGTCCACACGCGCCCGTCGCTCGTCAGGCAGCCCGACTGGAACCCACCCGCCGCCACCTGGACCACCGCAATCAGACGCAATCAGACGCAATCAGACGCAATCAGACGCAATCAGACGCAATCAGACGCAATCAGTCGCACCTGGACCACCGCCTCCAGGATGGCAGGGGCGTGTGCCTTCGACGTCACTCTCGACTGGCGCCAGCACGCGTACAGGTGGCCAGGCAGGTGGCGCCAGTGCTTTGCGTGCGCCTGCCGCGTGCTCACCGTCTGGCCGGCCGTGTGCCCGAACCCCCATTGAATACGGCACGGTTGGCTGCGCTCGAGGCACTCGGAACGCCCATGTCGACGCACGTGCCCCGTGTCTTCCGAGGCGCTCGTAGCGTCCCAGCCGTGGCCGAGGCGGCCGAACTCGCCGATTCCGCACGAGTACACGTGGCCTTCCCTCGAGAGCAGCAGTGAGTGCTCATACCCCGCCGCCACCTCGCAGATATGCACCGCGTGCAGGCCTGCCATGGGCGTCGGGATACCCACGCGATGGCCGAGGGCGTGGCCGTGCCCCAGGTGCGAGACGCGCACGGACGGACCGTTGATGTCGTCGTCGTCGTCGGGGTCGTCCGGATCCGCAGGACGCTCATGCCCTCCAAAGGAGTGCGTCACGCCGTCCTCTGGACGGATGCAAACGGTGTGGCAAGTATCACCAGCCATCGTGCAGCGCGGCCGCTTCGCCACCATCTCGATGAAGCGGAGCGCGTGCAGGAGGGACTCACCCACGAGCAGTGGTGGGAGCGCGTAGCCCAGAAGGGCGCACCGCTCCTGCACGGCCGAGGGCACGTGCGTCTCCGCGAGCGCGCGAGAGCACGCCGCCAATGAGCTCAGCTCCTTTACCGTACACGTCCGGAGCAGGAATCCGATGAGTTCGGGTGGCAGTATGTCTAGCAGGTCGTGAGGAGCGTGCGGCGAATCGCGCGCCTGGCGTGCACGTGTTCGCGTGCGCATTTGCGGCTTGGAGAGTGACCCTTGGAGAGTGACTTGGAGTTTGGCTCGTGCATTACGATCTTTCTCAATAAAAGTCAATTCAAGTCAAGTCTGTCTCATGAATCTTTCCCTAAGCCCCGCACCGCAGCACGATGTGCGACGACCTGGCTGTACGTGATAAAAAAGGGTTCACACGAGTCCTAGAGCGTGCTCGTTCCACACCTCCTTGCGCGGATTCTCCGACATGTCGTCAACGAACTCGCTGGATACCTTGGCGACGCTCGTGGGCCGCCTCGGACGAGAGTGCCCCTGGACAAAGTCTCAGAACACGGCCGACATGCTGTACTGGACACGCAAGGAATGTTTGGAAGTGGAGGACGTCTTACGCACGAAGGAGGTCGACGGTGACGAACTCACAAAGGAATTGGGTGACGTGCTCTTCGACGTGCTGATGATGATCGAGGTGTCCGGCCGCGACCGACCAGCGATTACGCTCGAATCGTGCGCCGCGTCCGCTTGCAGTAAGCTCAAAAGGCGCTCTCCCTACTTGTTTTACGGATCGGTGCCAGCAACGGTCGAGGAGGCGGAGGCCGCATGGCAAGCAGGCAAGCAGCTCGAGCAGGCCGAAGCTGGAGCGCAGCCGATGCCGCCGCCGGCCAGTCCGGCCTCACATCAGCCGCCTCTGATACAGGCGCCGCCATCAGCGCTCGTTGAGCCCGTGCCAATGCCCGTCCCCGAACGGCAGGGGCAGCAGCAGCAGCTGGCAGAGGCAGCACGAGGCAGCGCCAGGCAGGGGCAGCAGCAGCCGGCGGCACCAGCTAGCAGAGGTGGTCGGCTCGTCACGACCGGCGCAGCAGCAAGGTCGGTGGGGACCGGGTCGACGATCTCTTTGCTTGCAGGAGCCATGCCCCTGAGTCATGGCGAAGACGAGGACGAGGACGGGGACGAGGACGGGGACGAGGACGTTGGGCTGACAGAGTGGGATAGGGACTTTCGTCGTGGCGCAGGCCCGCCGAGCGAAAGTGAAGACGAAGACGACGAGGCCATCCATTGAACACGTGGGCAGCAATCCGTGCTTTCGGCGACATCCGGCTGTAGACATTCTCTGTCGCGGATGACGGCTGTGAGTCCCGCTTCTGTTTTGCCACGTCGGTTTTCGCGCATCGGGCACACGTGTGCCGTCCGGCTTGAGACCTGGGACCTCACCGACGTGCCGTCCCTCAGGCAGGGAGGTCCTCCTGGAAAGGAGGAAGCTCGAACGGAAGGGTTTGAGACGATGACGAGATACAAGTGTCTAATTCACTAATTGTAGGGTCCTTGAGCGGCTTCAACCTTTCGACCGTGTGCAGGGTGCGCGTCGTCGCTCCGACCTCGCCCGTCGGCCCGGCCAGGCCTCGATCGCATTTTTAATACACCCATTGCTCTAGTTCGTCGACCCCGACCGGGCCTGGCGCCCACGGCGGCGCTCCGCCTCGCCTCCGGCGCCGGCTCGCCCCGCGGGGGACCGCGGCTTAGCCTTTTGATGCGATGCGATGGCGGGAGGACGGTCAGTGAATTGTTCGGACATGTTACCCCACTAACCCGCCGTCCTGCCCCTTGCCGCCGTGCGCCGAGCGCACCCCTCTGCGCCGAGCGCCCCGAGCCCCTCTGCGCCGAGCCCCTCACAACAGATGATGAATCGCATGCCGATTACACCGAACAGGTCTGAATCACATCTGAATCATTGCTTAGTTGTACTGCTAGGCTCCAAGCTATGGCTCACCACCCGATGGCCTAGCTTTGCGCAGCCCCCTCTCCCATAGTGGCAGCGGCGCGGGAGCACGCGGGAGCGGGTCGAGAGCGGACTCGATGGCGACCGGTGACTCGTGTGTGGGCGCTGGTGCGGCCGCGGCGATCACTGCCGGCGCGCCCGCGTGGTGGACGCTTGCGCAGGACGAGTTAGTCGATAGGAGCTCGTCTTCGGCGCTCGCTTTATTCCCGCAGGGAGCACAGATAGGATGTTCGGGCGCCTGAGCACGCTGCTTACGCGAGTTCTCCGCCCTAGACTTGCGCTCCATCTCCGCCTCCTTTGCCGCCGCCGCCTCGGCCTGCGCACATGGAGTGGGGGTGCGATTGTGTGGGCTTGAGGTGAGGATTCGAGTGAGGCAAGCAAGAGGGGCAGATCGGTGGTACCTGTTCGTGCGCTTTGTGGCGCACTAAGCGCTCCCTGTTCGCCACTTCATCTGCCTCCTTGGTCGCCTGCTTGGCAGTTTCCGCCGCAGTCTCCGCCGCAGCCGCAGCCGCAGCCGTCGCCATCGTCACTTCCTCTGCCACCTTCGCCTTCGCCTTCGCCTTTGCCTCCGCCTTCACCGCCGCCGTTGCCCTCGCCTCTGCTTCTGCGAACACCGTCTGGACTCGAGAGTGCAAGGGTGGCCAACTCCTACTCTGCAGGCGGTGGACGTTCTCATGCTCTTGCGCCTGTGCGACGCGCGACACCGCGACAAAGAGGGTCTGGCCCAGTACGAGCGTCGGGTCTGCACGCGTCGCATGCTCGTCGAGCACGCTTTCCATGGTCCGGACCAGACGCTCGTGCGAGTGGTTCAAGATGAGCCTAGCCTCCTCGATGCTCT
>PJAB01000637.1:0-22809 GCA_002887195.1 Chrysochromulina parva | reverse complement strand
AGGGCGGCGGTCTGAGCGCCAGCAGCGCGCCTGGGGCACCGCCTGGGCTGCATCGTCAGAATACGCTGCGGCTAATCGAGGACGATATGGTGGAGCGTCTCGAGGCTGAGCTTGATGAGGAGCGCAAGCAGCGACGGGTCCTCGAGAAGCTCAAGAAGCACCTCGCCGCGCAGATGGGCGACGCGTACATGCAGCGGCTGCTCATGACGCTCGGAGCGGAGGATGGCGCCGTCGCGGGCGCCGATGAGGAGGGCGCTGGCGCCGACGCGCGCGCCGACGTGGGCACCCAGGTGGACGAGGTCGAGATCGAATCTGGAGGTGCGGTGCTCGAGATCGAATCTGGAGGTGCGGAGGGCGAGGAGGAGGGCGACGACGAGGGCGTCGAGGGCGAGGAGGAGAGATTCGATCTCGATCTCGGCACCTCCAGATTCGATCTCGAGGGCGAGGAGGCGAGCAGCGGCGGCGGAGCGGAGCGCCGTGGTGGGCGCAAGGGACGTTACCGGTCAGATGTGCGCAGCTACAATCCGAAAGGTCAGAAGAAGGCTCTGTCTCTGGGCAGCGGCGGCGAAGGTGTTCTTCGGCTGCAAGGGGCTGTGGTGCACTCGACGATCCGCATCATGTACGACGCGAAGCTCAAGCGGGATGCCGTCGACGAGCTCGAGCATCGGACCAAGGTGGAGCTCGGCGCCTTCGTGCTTGATTGGTACTCCCAGCGCCACGGGATCCATCAGATAGCGAGCAAGCACCTGCAGCAGTTCCGAGAGGGCGTGAAGAGTTCCACCGTCGCCGGCTCACGCCGCACCTTCCTCTTCGGCGCCTTCGCGGGCTACTTCCCTTTTTTGGGCGACACGTCACTCACGATGCGCGAGCCGACGACGCTCCAGGTGAGGCAGCGTTGATTGCCTCTGATGACCGACCTTGCATGCATGTGCTCACCACAGCGCTCTCGACCTGCTCCGGCGACGCTCCAGTTCTTTTTGGACTTTGAGCGCAAGGCGGTGCGCGCGGCGGGCGGCGACGAGCGCACGTCGGAGGACAGCTCGATTTGGCTACCAATCGACCGCGCCGTCGAGCTGATGCGCAACGAGTTCCGTAACGCGCGCGCGCCCGACATCGCGAAGGCGACGCTCGAGATCGAGGATCTCGTGCGCCTGCCGAACGAGATTATCGAGTACTCGAAACGGTTCAGTTCCATGATGGCCGCCGGTGAGTCGAGCGCCAAGGCTGGCGCCGCGGGCGTCGCTGCCGCCAAGGCCGACGTGTCCGCCCGACTCAGTGGATGTACGGTCGCTGCGCCCTCCTCCGCCGCCTCCGCCGCCCGCTCCTCCGCCGCCGCCACCGCCGCCGCCGCCGCCGCCGCCGCGGCCGCCGACAGCGAGCTGTACGCGGGTCTGGAGCCTGCACTCGCATCGTCGCTGCACTCGATGCTGCACGACCGGCAGGGCCTCGAAGTCCTCGACCAAAAGGGGACCGACGAGAAGGAGAAGGTGCTCCCAGCGACGCGACGAAGCCCTCGTGCATGCAAGTGCTCACCACGGCGCCGTGCTCCCTTTTGCACAGGTGCTCCAGCGACGCGACGAGGCCCTCGTGCAGAACAAGGTCTTACGCGCCCTCTCGCGTCGTGGACTCTCCTTGAGGGAGCTCTTCCACCTGCTCGATACGAATGGCGATGGGGAGATCGACCCCTCCGAGTTCGTCAAGGGCGTGCAGGTGTGATGAGCGCGCGCTGAGAAGGATCGCTGAGTGCCATGGCGTGATGATCGCTGAGTGCGACGGATTGGCGCGAGATCGCATGCGAGTGCTCATCACGGCGCGAGATCGCATGTAAGTGCTCACCACGGCGCGAGTTCGTATGCAAGTGCTCACGACGGCGCGATATTGCATGCCCCGCAGGAGCTCGAGGGATGTCTGAGCGTCTCTCAAGTCGAGCGGCTGATGACCATCATCGACACCGACCACAGCGGCACCATTGACTTCCACGAGCTCGCCAAAGGGCTTCAGAAGATCGACCTGCGCGTCGAGGTGAGCGCGCCTCATGGGTACCCTCTGGGCCCCCCACCCTCTGCTTGCCCCTGCTTGCCTCTGATTGCCCCTGCTTGCCTCTGATGGCCTTCCCCTTGATCGAGCGCAGGTGTACGAGTATATGCTCGTGGTGATGCGTCTCTATTCCGCCGAGATGGCGCGCACGGCCCAGCTGCTTCGCGCTCGCTTCGACCAGGCACGCGCTGATGTGGCCACCCAAGCCGCCAAGGACATTGACCTGGCCAAGGATCCCGCAGCCAAGGTGGCCGCCGCTAAGGCCGCCACCGCCATCGCGGAGCTCACGGCCAACGGCCAGCTGCCTGCCGAGGCAGTCAAGACACTTCTCAAGCAGCTCGACGCTCCCTTTGCGCCGGTACGACTGATGACGACTGATGACGACTGATGACGACTGATGACGACTGATGACGACTGATGACGACTGATGACGACTGATGACGACTGATGACGACTGATGACGACTGATGACGCTCCCTTTGCGCCGGTACGACCGAGTGGATTCATTGGGGAGTGATGACCTCATGAGTTCCCGTATGTGCCTCGGGGTGCCTCTGAGTGCTTCCCTGATTGCACCCCTCATTAGGCGGACGCTAGCCGACTCATTCATGAGATGGGAAGGGATTCACAGCCGGCTGGCGCCGCCGGAGCCCCGAACGCGAGCAAACGCGCCTCTGAGCGCCTCTCCCTTGCACCCGATGTTGGGGGTGCGCCGCTCACGCTACCGGTCAATCGCGACGCCTTCACACGCGTGTGCATCGCCAACGGGTTCACTGCACTGCAGAGCTCCGCGTTCAAGGAGATGGGGCAGGCCATCCAGTCCTCGGTCAACGCTATGATGGTCGCGAGCTCCTTCGTGCGCAAGCTCCCCTTAGGCAAGAAGAAGACGCTGCCGCCGGACGCGGGCGGACCACTGATGACCACTGATGACCACTGATGACCACTGATGACCACTGATGACCATTGATGACCGCCGGACGTGGGCAGACCAGCACCGGCCGAAGCCACCTAATTTGGTCCAAAAGGAGACGCCACCGGCGGACGCTGGCACGGGACGAGGCCGAGCGCCTCCGGCCTGAGGTTGTGAGCCCAACAGACGAGAAGGCACGGTATACGGAGTAGCATGTGGATTCCTGCAGCATGTGGGAACGTAGAGTACACTGGTCCGCCGCGCGTGCGCACAGCCTTTCGGCATGGGCCTTTCGGACACGTTACTGCTTACTCAGCGAGTGTTCGACTCTTGGCTTAACGTGAAACGTCGTACACGTTACTCAGTCGAGAGTACCGAAAGATATAGCTCCGTACTATATAGATAAACGCCGTCCGTGGCGTGCCCGTAACGTAACGGTATGCCCACCAGCGCACGGTCGACATCGCGGAGAACGCACGCACGACGGCGAGCGCGAGGCCGACGCGGGCCGACGGCGACGTTCCGCTTAAGTAACGAAAGTGCTCTAAGGGATGGCGCGCGCCCTCGGCATTACAGTAAAGATTGCAGTCTTAAGCCCTGAGATTCGAATCGGAGTCCTCGAGCCTTGCGACGAGCGCGGGCGCGTGCTGAGCGAGCGTCGCCGCATTCAGCTTGCCAAGAGTCGCGACCGCAGCCTTACGCACACTCGACACGGAGTCCTCGAGCCTTGCGACGAGGGCGGGCGCGTACTGAGCGAGCGTCGCCGCATCCAGCTGGCCAAGAGTCGAGACCACCGCACAACGCACACCCGAATCGGAGTCCTCGAGCCTTGCGACGAGCGCGGGCGCGTGCTGAGCGAGCGTCGCCGCATCCAGCTGGCCAAGAGTCGAGACCGCCGCCTCACGCACACTCCAATAGGTGTGCACGAGCCTTGCGACGAGCGCGGGCGCGTGCTGAGCGAGCGTCGCCACATCCAGCTGGCCAAGAGTCGAGACCGCCGCCTCACGCACATCCCAATCGGAGTCCTCGAGCCTTGCGACGAGCGCGGGCGCGTGCGGAGCGAGCGTCGCCGCATCCAGCTGGCCAAGAGTCGAGACCGCCGCACAACGCACATGCCAATCGGAGTCCTTGAGCCTTGCGACGAGCACGGTCGCGTGCTGAGCGAGCGTCGCCGCATCCAGCTGGCCAAGAGTCGAGACCGCCGCACAACGCACACTCCACACGGAGTCCTCGAGCCTTGCGAGGATCGCGGGCGCGTGCTGAGCGAGCGTCGCCGCATCCAGCTGGCCAAGAGTCGAGACCGCCGCACAACGCACATCCGAATCCGAGTCCTCGAGCCTTGCGACGAGCGCGGGCGCGTGCGGAGCGAGCGTCGCCGCATTCAGCTTGCCAAGAGTCGAGACCGCCGCCTTACGCACACCCGACTCGGAGTGCTCGAGCCTTGCGAGGATCGCGGGCGCGTGCTGAGCGAGCGTCGCCGCATCCAGCTTGCCTAGAAGCGAGACCACCGCACAACGCACACCCCAATCGGAGTGCTCGAGCCTTGCGACGAGCGCGGGCGCGTGCGGAGCGAGCGTCGCCGCATCCAGCTTGCCAAGAGTCGAGACCGCCGCCGTACGCACATCCGAATCAGAGTGCTCGAGCCTTGCGAGGATCGCGGGCGCGTGCCAATCGGAGTCCTCGAGCATTGCGAGAATCGCGGGCGCGTGCTGAGCGAGCGTCGCCGCATCCAGCTTGCCAAGAGTCGAGACCGCCGCCTTACGCACACTCCACACGGAGTCCTCGAGCCTTGCGAGGATCGCGGGCGCGTGCTGAGCGAGCGTCGCCGCATTCAGCTTGCCAAGAGTCGAGACCGCAGCCTTACGCACGTCCGTCTCGGAGTGCTCGAGCCTTGCGAGGATCGCGGGCGCGTGCTGAGCGAGCGTCGCCGCATTCAACTTGCCAAGAGTCGAGACCGCCGCCGTACGCACATCAGAATCCGAGTCCTCGAGCCTTGCGAGGAGCGCGGGCGCGTACTGAGCGAGCGTCGCCGCATCCAGCTTGCCAAGAGTCGAGACCGCCGCACAACGCACACCCGAATCGGAGTCCTCGAGCCTTGCGAGGATCGCGGGCGCGTGCTGAGCGAGCGTCGCCGCATTCAGCTTGCCAAGTGTCAAGACCGCCGCCTTACGCACACCCGACTCGGAGTGCTCGAGCCTTGCGACGAGCGCGGGCGCGTGCGGAGCGAGCGTCGCCGCATCCAGCTGGCCAAGAGTCGAGACCGCCGCCTCACGCACATCCGTCTCGGAGTCCTCGAGCATTGCGAGAATCGCGGGCGCGTGCTGAGCGAGCGTCGCCGCATCCAGCTGGCCAAGAGTCGAGACCGCCGCCTTACGCACACTCCACACGGAGTCCTCGAGCCTTGCGAGGATCGCGGGCGCGTGCTGAGCGAGCGTCGCCGCATTCAGCTTGCCAAGTGTCGAGACCGCCGCCTCACGCACATCCCAATCGGAGTCCTCGAGCCTTGCGACGAGCGCGGGCGCGTGCGGAGCGAGCGTCGCCGCATCAAGCTGGCCAAGAGTCGAGACCGCCTCCCTACGCACACTCCGATTGGAGTGCTCGAGCCTTGCGAGCGCCTCGACAACCTCCGGTGTGAATGCGGCCATCGTATATTCAAGCGCCGTCGCCGCCGCTTTTCGCTCCTCGCCAGCGGCGACGGCCTTCTCGGCTTTTTCTCCGGCTGGTTGCAAGTGCATGAACAACGAGAGCCACTCGGAGACTCCTTGCCGCGGATAGAACCGCAGCCGCTCGTTCAACTGTTTGTTCTCACCCCTTAATCTCTCGACCTCGTCCCTCAGCCGCTCGATGTCTGCATTGAGCTGCTCATTGTCTCCATGGAGCTGCTCATTGTCGGCATTGAGCCGTTCGACATCCTTGCGCAGCTTCTCGAGTTCTTCTGAACAGTCTGCGCTGTTCGCGGCAACCGTTGGTGGCGCCGCGCTGGGGCTGTCACAGGAGGCGCAAGTCTCCGAACCGAGCGCCGAGTCCTGCTTCAGCAGGGTCAAGCCCTTGACACTGCTCGACAACGCGCGGAAGCTATGCTGCATTGTCCGCGGCCCCGGACGCATGATGCGACAACACCGCTTTGGGGATTTCGGTTGCTAAGGTTGCGCCACGTGTGAAAGACAGTTTCGTCAGAAAGTAGACAGTTTCGTCGCGGTTCAGCCTCAACTCCGGGTGTATTCTGACCACCTGCATGGACTACAGCTGTACCTGGGCCTAGAAATTGTGTATGAAAAGACCAACTGCGATGCGATAAAGCCAAACCCCCCAAAGGCAAAGCCGATGCGAGCACGACACGAAGCAAGAACCGAGATTGACAGTGAAATATTTGAGTCCCCTGTTTTCAAGAATCAATTTGCGACCGGGGAAGACTTAGGAAGGACCTTCCTATTTGTACGCGGTCCCCCCGTCAGCGTCACAGCAATTGTAAGGGCGTCAAAGAATTACACAGCTTGCCCCGCTGTGTCCGTCCTCGCCGCGCTGTGGTCGGGTTGCATTCGAAGCGGCCAACTCGAGGACGCTCCAGGTCGGATCTACCATTGCGGGCAGAGTTGCCCCGGCGATCAGCAACTTCCGCACGACTTCTCCATGGCCTCGCTTCTGAGCGATGTCGATGGCGGAGACGGCGTTCGCCGTGACCGTCCTAGCGTCGACATCGGCGCCGGCGGAGATGAGCAGTGTGATGACATCCGCCTGCCCCCACGCGGCCGCGGCCATCAGGGGCGTAAAGCCCAAGAGCTTCGACGTGCCATTCGGATCCGCTCCGTTGAGGATGAGCTCCTTGGCCACCGACACGTGCCCTCGCTCAGCCGCGAGCATCAGTGCCGTCTTTTGACCAGAATCCATGGACGTGTCGGCAGGTACGCCCGAGGCCAAGAGTACACGTACCTTGGTCAGGTTGCCGCGGTCTATCTCCAACATGAGCTGCTCGCCGGTCATAGGCTGCTCAAACGAGGCCGGCTCTCCAGTGGCGGCGATGAGCCCTTGCTGCCTCGGAGCGACGACCTTAGTCCTGTATACAATGTCACCGTCGGATGTAGCGCTCACCACCTCCCTATTCAATGCGCGCACAGCCGAGATGCCACTGCCGCGCGGGCTGTGAGCGAGCTTCAGCATTGCCTGGACCCACGAGGATCCAATTCCAGTTTTTGCGGTGCACCCCAGGAAAGGGAGCTGTGTTTCGCATGCATGCTTGATAAACTCAGAGGCTGCGTGGTTTTGCTGGGCAATCGCGCGTTCAAAACGCATCGCGCGATGGCATCGGACCCCCGACCAAATCCGAAATCGAAGTGTGAGAGTGTCGGCTGTCACAGGGAGGACCGGACTTCTTACATAATATGTGATGTGAGTCTCCAATATTGCAGAGATAAGTCGTTAAGGACTTTTTGTTTACCGCAACAGTGTACGCCTACAACGAATGTACGTCAGATGTACGTACTACTTACTTGTACTGCAGTAATACGCACTGCAATGTGCAAAGCGGCGGCATGCCGTGTGCCATGCTTCTGCTCGGCTTCTCTGGCTGGCCTGCATGCTGGCCTGGCGCCTCCGGTTCTCATCCGACCGGCCGAGTGCTCACATAATGGTACTCGGCGAAGTGCCCCAGGTAGAGACGCGTGCGCAGCTCGACTTTCCACACATCGGGCGGCTTGACCACGTGGCAGTAATCCTCGGAGAGTGACGAGATCACGCAGATCTCGGCCTTAAAGAGCACCTGCGGGGACGGAGGGCACCGTGGTGGGCACTTTATTTGCATGCAGAGGCGCAGTCGAGGGGCAATCAAGCCATACCGACATGGCGAGCAGGGTCGCCTCATCGCCCCATGTGCGCCCATGCTGCTCCATCTCGGCGAGGTACGCATGCCAATTGTCCACCCCCACAGAATCCTTGAGCATGAAGCGCTCGCCCACCTGATGGCAATCGGGTGATGGCAATCGGGTGATGGATCACGCAATCAGAATCCTTGAGCATGAATCGCTCGCCCACCTGATGGCAATCGGGTGATGGCAATCGGGTGATGGATCACGCAATCAGAATCCTTGAGCATGAATCGCTCGCCCACCTGGCATGCAATGAGGTGATGGCAATCGGGTGATGGATCACGCAATCAGGTGATGGCAATCAGGTGATGTATCACGCAATCAGGTGATGGCAATCGGGTGATGGATCACGCAATCAGGTGATGGCAATCGGGTGATGGATCACGCAATCAGCCCAAACCTGGCGCTGTGAGGCACGAGAGGCACTCGGGGGCTCTCGGGAGCAGCCCCATTAAGGTCATTAAGGTCATTAAGGTCATTAAGGTCATTCGGGCTCTCGGGAGCAGCCCCAGGCAACGTGCGGCAATCACCTTGCCATCGTCCATCGCTTGACTGCCATTCGTCAAATGCAATCACATGCAATCACATGCAATCATATGCAATCACCTTGCCATCATCCATCGCTCGACTGCCATTCGTCTTGAGCCATTGCACCGCCTTTTGACGAAGCTTGAGAGCATTATAGCCGCCCAAGCCCACCTGCTCGAGCATCGCCATCCGTCGCAATCAGTGGCAATCACATGCAATCATATGCAATCACATGCAATCAGGCGATCAGATGCCATCACCTGCTCCAGCGGGCAATCACATGCAATCAAATCAATCAATTCAATACATGCAATCACATGCAATCAGGCCATCACCTGCTCGAGCTGGTCGGCGATCGCGTGGAACTGGCAGTTGTTATCGCCGGGCACGTCCTTGATCTTGAAGCCGCGCACCCCTAGGTGGCGCGCGAGGCGAGAGCGTGGGTCCTGCGGCAGGTGCTTCTCGGCTTCCTTTTCGCGTGCCTTGTTAACGCGGTCCCGCAGCGCCTGATGAGAGGGCAATCAGAGGTCATCCAGACGCAATCAGAGGTCATCCAGACGCAATCAGAGGTCATCCAGACGCAATCAGAGGTCATCCAGACGCAATCAGAGGTCATTCAGACGCAATCAGAGGTCATCCGAGGCACTCCAAGGCACTTGCCACACAACGGAAACGAACTCAGAGGCACTCAGAGGCACTCAGAGGCACTCAGAGGCACTCAGAGGCACTCAGAGGCACTCAGAGGCACTCAGAGGCACTCAGAGGCACTCAGAGGCACTCAGATGGCCTTCGTCACCTGCAGCTCAGCCGACGGCTCCGACGCCACGATCCCACGCGTTGTGTTGGGCGCCATGATCCCACGCGTTGGCGGCTTCGCTATTGGCGGCTTCGCGTGGTGAGGCCCCTCGCCACCAAGCGTGTCTGGCCTAATCGTGTCTTCCCAAAAGTTCTTCGGCCTCTCCGACCTTGTCCCCGCCGCGGCGGCAGCGGCGGCGGCGGCGGCGGCGGCGCTGCCACCAATCTTTCCAGCGGGCATAGCGGCCATCGGGATGGCCACCTTGGGATACATGGTGTTCGCATACTCGTACGACGGCGGCGTCGGCGCCGGCCGCGTTGGCGGCGTTGGCGTCGGCTCGTCGGGTCGCCCACTACGGCGCTCGTCGGGTCGCGCGAACGCCGACGGCCCTTCTGCGGCGCCGCCGCCCATGGGTGCGCTCACGACAGCGCCCAAGTCCGCAGCGTCGCCGCCAGTGGGCACGTCGGGCGCCGTAGTGGGCACGTTTGGCGCCGTAGTGGACAACTTGGGCGCCGTAGTGGGCAACAAGGGCGCCGTAGTGGGCAGCTGATACGGGTCCGCCAGAGGCCGTGCGAGCGCCGTAGTGGGCAACGCGAGCTGCTGCTGCTCGACCTGCTTCTCGACGCCTTCGCACCGAATCGTGTAGTACGGGGGCATGTCGTCGCTGTGAACCACCAAGACCTCGGCGGGGATCGGCGCACCCTGAGCCGGGTGATAGAGGACCACGTCGCCCTTGGCGAACAGCACGGCGGGTGGCGGCGGGGCGCTCGGCGGCAGGGCGTAGGGAGTTCCGGGCATCGGCGACGGCGCTGAGACTCCCCGAGCAGGAGCCATGCTCGAGGCGGCGTCCGTCGCATCGCCGCGCCCCAATACGAGCGGTACACCCGCTACGCCTGCCCCGGCGGCCGCTACGCCGGCGGCCGCCACGCCAGCCGCCGCGGCGGCGGCCGCAGGCTTGAGCTTGGGCTTGAGCTTGGGCTTGGGCTTGGGCCTAAAGCTGGCCCAGCGCTGCTCGAGCTGCGCAATCATGTCCATCCGAAACTGGTCGCCATCGGGCGCCGCCTCCGGCAGCGGCGCGGGCTCCGCCTCGTTGAGCATCCTCGTCAGCCGTGGTTTGAGCTCCTCGAGCGCGTCGACCACCGATAACAGGTCGCGCTGGAGTTTCAGGTGCGCCGTCGACTTTTTGTTGATGGAATTGGCCTTGCTGATCGTCTCGTAGAACTTTGCGAAGCGAAGCATGAACACAAAGGCCTCCTTTAGGCTGCCGAGTGTGTTCGCATTGTACTTTTGGAAGGCGACGACGCGCAGGTGCTCGGCCTGCTGATAGAGGCGCTCGGGGTTTAAGAAGCTGGATTTGTCGCCGAGGGACCCGATCTTGTCGCCCTCGGCCACGAGCCGCTCCATCTCACGCCCCATGTTGAGAGTGCGAGCACTTCCTGCGCGAGTTCAGTCAAGTCAAGTCAAGTCAAGTCAAACAAAGTCAAGTCCGTCAGTGAGCGAGCCTCATATGACATATGTTCACTAGTCGGCTCTGAAACGTCTGACCGTTTCTCTAGGCTCGTGTTTTGTCCGTTAGGGTTTTTGGGATTCAGCAGGGAGTTCTTTCGGTCTGTCCGTCTCTCTGCCCGTGCTCGCCCCAGTGCACACGGTTAAGCTTCCGAGCTCCCCTTTACTCGAACACGTATATTCACGAAGTCAAAACTTATGGGTGCCTGTGTCCAAACAAGACAGTCTCTGTCAAGACAACACTCTCGCGCTCACCCACTCCGTCTCAAAGGACGGCTCCGCTACCCCCGGTAAACACAAGTTCTTTCAATGACATCTGAAGCGACTCGGGGGTGTCAGGAAATTCCTAAGTCTCTAGTACTCGCTCTCGTGGGCTGTACTCAATTCTCAATTGTTGCTAGTGAGAACGTCACGTCGGGCTCTCCCAGCGCACAGCGTACAGGGTTATCGCGTGATCAGCCCTGCCGCTCGCTGCCCGTAGATACTATTGGGCAAGCCAGGGGGCAAGCATTCGTGAACAGTCAGTACCACATTCAGAGAACGAGCTAAGAACGAGCCATAGAGTGGAGGGGGTGGGCAGCGATGTCCGATGACGCATGACCGGACGTTGACGACGTCGTACGAAGAACCGATGCGAAGAACACACGCTACGCCATAGACCGCCAATCTTAACCCGGCCAATCCGCAATCATTGAAATGCGGCAATCCCAAGATCGCGCATGCCCGCGAACGTCGTCGTCGAGAGGCCGGGGGTTCAAAAAGGCTAAAAGGGGGATAGACCAGCACGGCAAAAAACGATATCATTGGCCAGTTTAGGTTATACTCCACAAGCATTCCATTCGCATTCACCCCTGACCCCGGGCTGCGGGCTTGGCGCCCTCCTCCGCTTTGTTCATGAGTTCACCATCAGTCTGCCTCTCGTCGCGCACCGGCGCCCCGTCTCATGTGCACTTGGCGCGCGCGCTCTCTCTCTGCAAGTTGAGTTTCCTCTCACGTTGCTGCTGCTGCGTCGCTCTGCCGATGTGTGTGTGTGTGTGTGTGTGTGTGTGTGCAGCTGGAGCTGGTGCACGTGCTGGCTCTGGTCGTCCATATTAGGCACGCGCCTCTCATGTCTCACGCAAACGAGCGCACCTGGCCGCCGCGGCCGCCGCCGCCGCCGCCGCGGCCCCCTTTGGCGGCGGCGCCCTTGGCCGCGCCTTTGCCCTTTCCCTTTCCGCCTTTGCCCTTTCCGCCTTTGCCCTTGCCAGCACCTCCCTTGCCAGCCCCTCCCTTGGCGCCGGCCGCGCCGTCGACGGTGATGATGGCAATCGTGGACGTGAGGGAGAAAGCGCTCGTCGGGATGATCGAGAAGCTCACCCCTAGGCGGGCCGCGGGCCGCGAGCCGCTGACGCTGCCCTCGAGGGGGGCGCTCTCAGCCCCCCGTGACGAAACCGCGCCCCGTGACGAAACCGCCTCCCGTGACGAAACCGCGCCCCGTGATGGTGTGGCCGCCACCGCCCCGAGTGTCTTCAGCGGCCCAGCGTGCCCAGATGGCACGCCCGCCTCCGCTGCCTCCGCCGCCTCCGCCGCCTCCACCTCCGCCAGCTCCACCAGCTCCGCCTCCGCCTCCCAGTCAAACACCTCCTCGACTGCAGCCACCGCCGCGGCGAGCCCTCGGACCACGGCCGCGGCCGCAACGGCCTTGGCCCCCTTGCCCTTCTTGCCGACGAGCTGATGGCGAAGGTCATTCGCGCCCAAGCTCGCGCTCGCGGCGCTCCCCTTGCCGCCCAACACGGCGCCCCCCTTGCCGCCCAACACGGCGCGCCGCCCCTTGGTGCGTCCTCCGCGCGCGTCCGGCTCGTCCTCCTCCTCGTCGTCGTCGTCGTCCTCGTGTTCGTCAAACGGTTGCTCGCCGTCCTCGTCCTCTTCGTCGTCGTCGCGTCGTCTCAAGCGCACTGCGAACGCAGGCTCGTCCTCCTCGTCCTCCTCGTCGTCCTCCTCCACCTCCTCCTCCTCCTCATCCGCTTCGACCTCCTGCGTGTGCTCGTCGTTGCGCGCGAATCCCTTGCCTTTCCCCTTGCCTGGCATCGACGACCCCTTGGCACCCGCCGGGGCGTTGTGATGAGCACTTGCATGCATCGACGACCCCTTGGCACCGGCCGGGGCGTTGTGCGGGCGCTGTGCTGAGCTTCGCGGTGCCGACGGACGTGGCGCCGATGGGCGCGGCGCCGATGGCGCGGGGGGCGCGGCGCTGTGCCGAGCACCTGGCGCCGTGTTGGGCTCCGGCGCGGGCTCAGGCACGGGCGCCGTGTTGGGCTCTGTCTCGGCGCTGATATCGTACACGGCGGACGAGAGGGTGAGCCGGATGACGCCCACGGCGGCGCGTAGCACCTGGGAGGCAAGGGTGTGGGCAAGGGTGAGGGCAAAGGTGTGGGGAAAGGACTCATGACGGGCGCCGTGCCGGGCGTAGCACTTGGGAGCCATGATCGTGCCCTAATGAGGGAGGCAATCACATGCAATCACATGCAATCACATGCAATCACATGCCATCAATGCAATCACATGCAATCACATGCAATCAGGCCATCACCTGGGAGCCATGATCGTGCCCTAGGATCGCCTCGCCGTTCACAG
Organism: Chrysochromulina parva; assembly: GCA_002887195.1. Classification (NCBI taxonomy): domain Eukaryota; phylum Haptophyta; order Prymnesiales; family Chrysochromulinaceae; genus Chrysochromulina; species Chrysochromulina parva. The sequence continues at coordinate 9,557 of PJAB01000637.1, read as the reverse complement.
CAACCAGGAGCTGCCCAGGCAGGATCTCGCCCGACTCGGCGGCGATGCAGCCCGGCACGACCGTTAAGATCGTCGGCGCGCTCTGGCTGTTCCCCTTGAGTGTGATCCCAAGTCGCGAGCTCGCTGTGGGCTTCTTCAGCTTGATGTTCACAGTGCCAGCCGCCCAGGGGTTGGCAGGGGGCGGCGCTGCCTCGGTGGCGGCGGCCGGCGCTGCCGGGGCGGTGTTGGCGGCGCCCGGCACGGCGCCCACCATCAGTCCTTTGCCCACACCTTTGCCAACTCCCTTGCCCGCACCCTTGGCACCTTTCCCTGTCGACACCGACGCCTCGGCGGCGGCGCTCGTGACGGCGCTCGAGGCCGGCGCCTCCGACGAGGCGCCGTACCGGGCACTCTTGGGCCCTCCCTTGGGCACCGCGCCGTTCTGGGCGGCCGTTTCGACGGCCGTTGGCGCCGAGTGCAGCCCGAGGCCTTTCGCGCCTCTGACGAAACCCTTGGCGCCCGGTACGGCGCTAACGGATGGCGCCGTACCGGGCACGGCGGCCGCCGCCCCGTCCACCGGCGGCAAGGTGCCATCCTCGACGCGCCGACGCGCCTCGGTGAGCGCGAGCGTGTCGGCCTGCTTGAGCCACTCCTGCCACGTGGCAGAGGGTCATCAGCGGTCATCAGCGGTCATCAGCGGTCATCAGCGGTCATCAGCGGTCATCAGCGGTCATCAGGGGCAATCAGCGGTCATCAGAGGCACTCAGCGCACCTGCCACGTGGCGGGCGCGCCGCCCGTCACGCCCTTGCCACCCCTGCCGCCCTTGCCCTTGCCAAGGAACGCACCGACCTTGCCCTCGGCGTCGAGCGCCGTCGCGGGCGCCTCGGCGAGCCGCCCGCCCTTGCCTTTGGCGAACGCTTCGCCTTTGCCGAGGCGCGGCGCGGGCGCACCGGCCTCGTCGCCGCCTTTGGCCGTCGCTGGGGCTGCAGCTCGCTCCGCGGCCGCGCGAGCTGCAGCCGAGATCGAGATCGACATCTCGTCGGCGTCTCCGGCGAGCAGCTTCTCCTTTTCGAGCCGCAGCCGCTCATTCTCCGCGCGGACGCGCCGCAGCTCCTCCCGCAGCTCCGCATTCGCAGACATGCCGGAGGGCACATCCCCACCTAGGTTCTCGAGCATTTGTTGTCGGGCGAAGGCCGCCGCGCCCTTGCCCTTGCCCCCGCGCGTACCGGCGCCAGCACCGCCCGCCTTGCCGCCGTCGCCGTCGGCGGCGCCGTCTCGGGCGCTCTCGCTTCCCTTGCCGCCGGCGACGGCAGCGGCCTCGCCCTTGCCACCCTTGCCGCCCTTGCCACCTTTGCCGCCAGCGCCCGAGACGGCGCCGGCTCCATAGAGGCCATGGCCCACGCCGTCGGCGGCGCCGCCCCTGCCGCCGCTGCCGGCGGTGTCCTCGGAGGTGTGCACGTTCACGGAGGCGTGCACGTTCCCCTCTCCTCGCTCGCCTCCCTTGCCGCCGTCCGCCGCGCCCGTCGGACCGAACGACGTCGCCGCCGCCGCGCCGAGGACGTCGTCGACGACCGCGCCGCCGACGACCGGAGGAACAAGCCCGCCAGAGCCCCCGCCGGAGGCCGTCACATCGAGCTCGACGTCGCCCACGGCATTCCGTAGCAACGCCGTCGCCTCCTCGTGCGTGTGCACGCGCTGCCCGTTGACGGCGACGAGCAGCTGGTTGATGGTGATGCGCCCTGAGGCCGCGGCGAGGCAGCCGGGCGCGAGCGCCGTGATGACCGGCGCCGTGATGGGCGCGGTGGGGCCGCGCGGCGCGTGTGTCTCATCGCTGTTGATGAGAGTGATGCCCAGCCGCGCGGACGCATCGGGCTTGTGCAGCGTCACCCGATACGTGGCCGGCATGCGCATCGTGTCGGGCGCGCCGTGATGAGCGCTGACGAACCCGTCGAAGTTGGGTCCCCCCTTGCCCCCCTTGCGAAAGCCCTTGCCGTAGCCGTAGTCGGCGCCCCGTCCGAAGTCGGCGCCCTTTCCCTTGCCCATGGCGGCGGCGGCCGGGTAGCGCGCGCGATTCACGTCGTACGAAGAGGCGCCAGACCAGCCGTCATTCACACCAGCGCCGCCATTCACACCATACGGCTTCCTCGCGCCGGCGCCGAAGCCGCCCGCGCCAGCGCCGCCCAACGGCCCTTCGAGACCGGCGTCGTTCGAGATGGCGGCGCCAGGCATGCCTGGCATCCCTCGGCCCGTGAACGACGCGTTGGCGCTCGCGGCCGCGGCGGCGGCGGCCAGACCGGCGGACAAGCCCGTGGCAGAGGGCACGCTCGAGCCGCCAAATGCAGACGCACTGGCTCCGTAGGGCGGGCAAGCGCCGGCGCCGCCGGCGCCGCCGGCGCCGGCGCCGCCCAACATGGCGCTGCTGCCCAACATAGACGTGGGTCCGGGGCACGTGAGCGCGGGAATGTGGGGCAGCGAGCAAGCATTGCATGCGCCCGTCACGGCGCCCCCGAAGGCCGATCCGCCGGCGCCCATCACGGCGCCCATCGAGTTCACCAGAGGCGCAGCGCCGACCGGAACAGCGCCAGGGAGCTGGTTGAGTGGGAGCATCGCGGGGAGCATCGTGCCCATATTAGGCAACATCGACAAGGGCGGCAGCGCCATGTTGGGCGCGGACGGCTGGAGGAGCACGGGGAAGCTGGCGGAGGCGTTGTTGCCCGCGGCGGAGGGTGGGACGCCGCCGTTGGAGGACATGGAGAGATGCATGCCATGGGAGAGGGAGGTGTGCCCGAGCGGAGCGCCGAGGCCAAACGCGCCGGGCATCGTGCCCATATTAGGCAACTGGCCGCCCATGCCGCCGCCCATGCCGCCGCCCATGCCGCCCATGCCGCCGCCGCCCATGCCGCCGCCGCCCATGCCGCCCCCCATGCCGCCCATGCCGCCGCCGCCGCTCATGCCGCCCCCCATGCCGCCCCCCATGCCGCCGCCCCCCATGCCGCCGCCCCCCATGCCGCCGCCTCGCATAGCGCCGCCCATGCCGCCGCTGCCGCCCATGCCACCGCTGCCGCCCATGCCGCCGCCCATGCCGCCGCCACCCATGCCGCCGCCCATGCCGCCGCCACCCATGCCGCCGCCCATGCCGCCGCCGCCGCCCATGCCGCCGCCGCCGCCCATGCCGCCGCCGCCATCGCCGCCCCGCAGACCGCCGCCGCCGAGGCTTCCGTAGAGCCCCGCGCTGTCGGCCGATGCCGAGGACCGTCCGAAGCCGCCGTGTTGGGCGCCGTGCTGGGCGCCGTGTTGGGCGCCGCCGTCGGGAAGCGGTGGCATCGACAACCGACCGGCGCCGCAGCCGCCGCTGCCACCCACGCCAAAGTCAGCTCCTCCGAAATCGGAAGCGTTGCCACCGCTGGGAGAGTAGACGCCGCCCGTGGCGGCGCTCGGGCGAGCGGCGTGGGGGGCTGGCCCAGAGTTAGCGGGCGCCGGCCAGCGCGCGGGGGGGGCGGCGGCCGTGCGCTGCGACGTGCCGGTACTTGCGTTCCATCCGGCACCGCCGACGCCGCTGCCCATGCCGCCTCCGCCCCCCATGCCGCCGCCACCACCGCCCCATCCGGAGGACGACATGACGCCGGTGGAGCCTCCACCCATCGTAGGCGCCCCCTCCCACTCGCCATCCGCGCCGTCGTCGTAGTGGCTAGCTTGCAGAGCGTCGTAGTTAGCTTGCCCCCCCATTCTCGCGCCTCCGAAGCCGCCGCTGGCTGTGGGGCCGCTGCCGGCCGACCCGCCGTCGTTTTGCGACGATGAGCGCCGGCGGGCGGCGGCGGGCGGCAGCTCGATGGGCGTGCCGTCGGGCGCGCGAAGGTCCACCTTGCCGCCCATCGCGCCGGCCACTGACCCGCCGCCGCCCGTCGAGGCGGCAATAATCGCCGGGTCGGAGGCGGCGATCGAGTTGGATTGAGGGTTCTCACGGCGCGGCGACGGCGTCGGCAGCTGAACATCCTGCCCGTCGGGCGTTTGCAGCGTCACCTTGGTCGACGCGGGCGCCACGACCGTGGGCGCGCCCATCCGTGACGAGGGTGCCACGCTCGCCACGGCCTGCTGCGGATCGAGCCCCATGGACGAGAGCTGCTCCTGCGTGAAGAGGGAATTGCTCCTCCGCGGAGAGGAGGCGCTACCGCCCATCCCCATCTGCTGCTGTTGCAGCTGCTCGGAGGTGAAGAGGGACATGATCACTCCGAAAGTCTGTGCGACTTCCGGCGCGCGCAATCCACGCGTCTCTCGGGGACCGCGTGTGAAAAAGCGAGTGTGAAATACCGCCAGGGAGAAACCAAAATAGTCTCGACGATCGTCGCGCGAACCGTGTCGCGAGTTGCCCGCAATGGTGCCGGTTTGAATTGCCGCCCGCGCTTAACGGTCGATTTAGCACTTCCAAGATCTTGATTGTAATCCTTAATAAATGAGTCACGTCACCCTGTGTCCTTTCCGTCAGCACGCACCCCGCGCCTCTTCGCCGCCTTGCGCGCCTGGCGCAGCGCCCCCGCCGGCGAGAGCTCGAGCACCTGCCGCAGCGTGAGCCCGCACAGGCCGCACGTCTTCTTGCAGTTGGTGCGCATCCACGACGAGGTGGCGCAGGGGCCTTGCTTGTCGTGCAGGTTCGCGGCCGAGTTGCCCTCAGCCTCGCACCCAGCAAAGTCGGCCCACGGGCTCCCGAAAGCGAGCACCTCGGGCGGCGTGTCGTTACATCCAATCGCTTCGAAGGTCAGCGGGCGCAGCCTGTCGCGCACGGGCTTCGCGAACGTGGACGCGCGCACGGCACTCTCCGCGGCGCTCGGCACACGGTACGGCGCGGGCGCAAACGGCGGCTCCACGTCGGGCGGCAGTGAGCACTCCGTGTCGCAGATCGTGGGAAGTGACTCATTGATGGCCTTGGCCATGGCGTCGTACCCAGGGCCTCGCACGGCACGCTCGTTGCGCGGGTCGCCCACCTCCGGCAGCCAGTGGTAGCAGTGCGTGGGTAGCCTGCGGCGTGCCATGCGGATGGCCAAGCACGCGTGGATGTGCTGACAGCACGAGGCGCGCGTGTGGCGCCAGTTGAAGCGGAATGGCGTGTCGGCAAAAATGCGCTGGCACGCCTCCAACGCAATGGGGCTGCTGCCCCCAACTGGGCAGTGCAGCCGGCTCATCGGCACCCGGCTGTGCATCTGCGTCGGCGACGAGCGATGGCGAGCAACGACCCGAAGCAGCTCCTCGCCGTCAAAGTCGTCTTCAGCGCCCGACCGTTTCGCCGCGGCGATCCGCTCGGCCCGTGCGCGCAGCGTCTGCGACTGGTACGCGGCGTTGGCCTGCCGGAAGGCGCGGAGCCGCGCTTGGAACGGCGCGCCCAGCGCGGACACCTTGGCCGCGAAGGCCGCCGAGAAGGCCGCGTAGAGCTCGTGATCGAAGGGCGCGACCTCACGAATACGCGCGTCGCACGCGGCTGGGTCCGGGCACACGGCGGAGACCGACGGCTGCGCGTAGTGCGGGTTGGTGGTGCCTGGCACCGCGCGCATGTGCAGCAGCCGCTGCAAACCAGTCAGGTCTGCCAGCAGCAGCAGCGTCTCGTCAAACCGCTCCATCAGGCCCACCAGGTCAAAAGAGGAGAGGAGGGAGCGCAGCAGGGCACGCTGCTTGGCGCCCTCGCCAGGGCGGCGGGCGACCGTGGCCCCAGGTGGCAGCTGGCCATCGGGGCCGGGCGCGTCGTCGAACTGCGAGTACTCCCGGCGCTTCGCCTGCCCATCTTTCGTGTTCACGCCCAGGAACTCGGCCCAAGTCGCATCGATCGGACGCAGCATGATCGAGCTCTGCAAGTTGCGCGGCGCCCAGTCGAGAATGGTCGCGCCGAAGAGGGTCGAGTTGCGCGCCTGACGCCACGAGACTGTCCAGCGGTAGAAGGAGACGTAGTAAGACGTCGGCTCGCGCAGCCGCGTCACGAGCACCACGGTGCACTGGCAGCGGAGTGCGACCTGCTGCAACGGCGACGTGGGCCCAAACGCGGCGAGGATCGTGCGCATGCCCATGCGCGAGTAGTGGTGCTCCGCGAAGAGGCGAAACGGTGCGCGGCGATCCCAGTCCGAGCAGCTCGCGTTGCGCGGGCCCAGCAGCGCGCCCGTCAGCGTGTCAGTCACCTGCCAGTGCTGGTGCAGTCCATAACCCCAAAAGCCCCAGCCGTCCAACATGTCGTTGGTATTCACGATGTGGCGCAGCGTACTGCCACCATTCTTGTGCGTATGACGCTCGAGGACGATCGAGCACGGCTTCAGAGGCGTCACCAGCCACGGGGCGAGCGGGCGCTGTGCCATCCCGAAAACTTATTTGCTCGTGTGAATGAATGCGTTAACAACTGGTTTCGTCAGAACAGAACACAGCCCCTCCTATCTCAAATGGGGCTCCCACGCCGAGCGTGAGAGATGCCTCTTCGAAACACATGAACGACGAGCATTTCGAGGAGGTGGCAGAACTGCTCGGTGCGGCCGGGGCCGGCGCGCGAGGCTTGTTGATCTTAATTGCCTTGTCGCTGTCAATTCAAGTGAAGTCACTTGACTTGTGCGCTTCGCGTGCCATCCCCTGAATCGCCAAGTTTGTGAAACCACATGTTCACACTTTCGATCCGCGCGGTGCCGCACTGGACTGCATGTGCCTCGCATGGGTCTTCGAGGCATGGCCGCTCGGCGGACCAGCAATCGGCGGATCCACGCTGTACTTGCGCACCATTGGAGCCGATCACGGCGTGGTCCACCAAGGCGTCATCTTCAGCTTTGGCCACGACGACGTCCGGCTCAGGACGAGAAATGTCACTTTCCACTCGGCCACGCTCGTCGAGGTGGTGACCCCATCGGTGCCTCCGACGGTCGGCTTGTTGCCACGGACGGCGCGCGTGTACTTCGCCTGCTCACAGAAGGCGCGGCAGAGCGAGCGCCGTGACTTGGGACAGCACATCGCCACCTTCACCTTCTGGTTAGACCGCCCGTCAAGACTGCCGCTCTGCTTTGACGCGTCGAATTGCGACCGACCTCCTGCGTTGCTCGACATTGCGGCGGGGGTCACGCCTCGTGCAGCAGCACGACTTGCGGGCATGAGCGCGCTCGCTCCGCGCGTTCTGCCGCCTGGTGGCCGCTGCGAGGACTGGCGAGCGCTGCGCGGCGTGCGAGGGCCACCAGAGTGCCAGCGTGCAGCTTCCCTCGTGGCGGCGCGATGGGACGGCGTGGCGCCCGGTCGTCCGCAGAGCTTCACAGGCTGCACGCTGTGGCGGTCTGCGCGTGGGCCGGGATTCGTGAGGTTTATCCAAGCACCGCCGCAGACCCAAAGGAGCGCCGCTGCCAACGCTGCGTGTGACATCACGGGCCGCGGTGGGCACTGCCTCTGCGTTGGGCCGAGCGCGGCGAAGCCACTGCAGACACCGTGCGGCCAGAGCCTGAGCGCCCTCTTTGGCTTTCGAAAGGACCTCGCCCACGCCTCGAGCACGCTGCACGATCCGTGCGAAGCGCCCAGCCGAGCGCGGCCGTGCCTCTCCAAGGTGCTCCAGCAGCTGCCTGCGCCCGGTTTTCACGAGCTCGAAGACTCGAGCGTCGTCGGCTACCTGCGCAGGATCGAGGGGAGCTTCAATCTCGACGTCGTTGTGGCGCTCCACTCGACGCCGATGGTGGACCTGGTCGACGCCATCCACGAGGCTCTGAGCGTGGAGCTCGCACGGGCCACCACCGTGTATGTCTACCAAAAAGGCCAGCTACCTCCGAAAGAACGCCGCCGGCTCGCAAACGTTCGCCACCTGACCGTGCGCATCGAGCGCCTGGCCAACGTGGGCCGCTGCGACCACAGCTATCTCACGCACATCACCCGCCACTTCAGCTCGCTTGCGAAGCTGACTCTCTTTGTGAAGGACACCACCTTTGCGCACTTGCACTTGGGCTACGGCAGCAAATTGCTGACGTTTCTGCGGCGGCTGCCAGCGCCCGTCGACTTTTGGGGCGCACGCGCTCTTCGGCGCGCCGGGCCCGACTTTGAGATGGAGGAATACGTCAGCGACATTTGTCGCAACCGCTTCGTGAAGCGCACCCGTGGCCAGGCGTGCTACAAGAGCGACTTTGAATATCTTCGGGCAGAGAGCCGCCCGCTCGGCGTGTGGCGGATGCGCATGGGCTTGGGCAACGAGACGACCTACAAGTTTGTGCCCGGTGGCATCTTCGCCGCGTCGGCGAAGGCGATTCGGCGCACGCCGCTCGCCATCTATGAGCGGATGCTCCTAGATGTTGGTCGGGGGCCCAACGTCGAGGCGGGTCACTTTATGGAGCGCTCGTGGTTTGCTGCCTTCAACGGGCCGCACCAGCGCACCCATCGTCCAATCGTGCGTCTGCGTAGTACGCTCGCCGTCTATACCATCGTGCTTGCAGCCGATGGTGGCCGCGATGTGGCCGTGGGCGCGCCGCCGTGTGACGACACGTTTGCTGCCAAGACGGCCGGGATGAGCACGGTGGAGTGCCTCTTCTTTTCCGATTCTCCCATGCATCTCGAGGCGGCACAGACCCGAGGCTGGCGCACCAGCCGCATCGCGCACGAGCACGAAGCCCGCGTGCTCAAGCGTGCACCTCATCGGCACACGGCCTTGGCCGCCTTTGATTACAGCGCCTTCTATGTAGCCTCCGCGGGGCGGACCCTCAATGTGCCTGCCGTGCTCGAGGCCATCGGCGGACGCTTCCTGACGTCGAGCGCTGCGTCGATGCTGTTGCCCGCTCCGATACGGGCGCAGACGGCGGGCACCGAAACGTCTGTGTCCACGGCTGCCATCGTGCGTCGCCAGACCGGAGCCGTGGCTGCACTCGGCGACGCGTGGCTCAACGCGTCGTCTGAAGCCCATTCGAGGGCTGCCGGCCTTGCGGATGATGACCGCAGCCTCCAACAGGTCCTCGATCGGCAGCCTCAGCCTTTCGGACTGCCCGCCGTCCTCGTGCTCCCGAGCGAGGGTAGTCTCTTAGGCTCCAACGACGTGCCCCTGTTGCTCATCCCTCCGGCGGAACTGCCCACGTGGTGGACCTGGTGGATGTGTGTCTCCAAGGGCCACGGATCCGCCGATACGGGACGCGCTCGCCTCAGCCGATGCTGCAAGCCGGGCACGATGGAGTCGCGCTCGCCCGCGTGAGGCGCCGGTGAGCCGACGGTGAGCGAGCAAGTCTGAAGTCATCTCAATAACCCGCGTTAACACACAGTGTAGAGGGTCCGGTCTTTTTGGACAGACGTGTACGACGTTCTAGGCCCCAAGTACAGCTTATTAGTCCATGCAGGTGGTCAGAATGCACCCAAAGTTGAGGCTGAACCGCGACGAAACTGATTCCATACAGACGAAACTGACTGACTGACTGATTGATTACTTACCCGGTAAAAAGACACCGGGGGGAGCCGGGACACACACGGACACACGAATCACACAGAGACAGACGAACCTCACAAGCATCCCAACCCACCAACGCACCCAAGCGACCGCGAGACGACCGAATCAGCGGCCGACTCAACGGCCGCAGCCCCGGAGCCGACCGCTCCCCGCGGCCGACTC